>OX155963.1:4123753-4270205 GCA_944548615.1 Micropterix aruncella
AACTTCTTGTAAAGTGGCGGAAGTGTATATATAACCATGGCCCATATATCAATTGATAAAATATACATATTTTTTAAATAGTTTTTTTTTTATATCGAGCGGGAATTTCATAGGTAAGGCCCTAATTTGTATTTTTTGTAATGTTGTGTAGAAAATATTAAAAGGAAAAGATGAAATGATATACCCTTCCAAATTAATTCGAACAAAACCAAAAATACATCGATTTAATGATGAAGCGACTATATGGGCCACAATCCTCTGTCGCCGAATTTATTCGTAGTTTATAAAATAGACTGGCATGCAACGCGCGCTCTGAAATATAAATTATTTTTCCAGGCGACACATTTCATTTCGGCGGTGTTGCTGGTCGTTTAAAAATTTAATTCGCAGCGAAAATTGCATCGCGCCCGTCACCCCGTGACGTCACGGCCGAAAGGACGTTGATTCTGTCGGTGACAGTTTTGTTTACCTCTGAAAAGCGCGCATGTGGCTGCGGAACCACTAACGAAGTTGTGGCCGTCGCTTTCAGAATGCAAAGTGAGCACTTTGAGCAGTGAGCAGTGCGAGTTTTCGCCTCAAAGTATCGAACGGCCCATGTTAACGTCCTGCCTTGCTTAATATTCTGGCGAAAGAATTGGATGATTGGGGTGAAGGTTTGGGGTATATAAATAAAAAGGAAAGGATTATACGTCCTCTTTATTGTTTTGTTCAAGATATTCCTAGTTTAGATATCAAATTATGAGTAGAAAAGTAAACCTTCAATTTCGAGCTTTTGTAGATATGCGACATACCATAAATAAGACTGTTACATCCATGCATTGATTGTATATAGTATAAGATTGCTCAAATCCAAAATACGTTTTGGCAACCGTTCTGCGCAGGCGAATTCAGGTGGCGGTGATTGCATTGGTCATGTTTAAAATTGATAATGAATGGTTTTACTTTCCCGGCAAAAGGGAAAGTATTGTTAACGCGTAAAAAAGTCTAGATGAAGACGAAAATATACATTTTGCCCCCCCCCCCCCCCCCTGAGACGGTTAAGATCATTTCCATATTGAAGTATGGCTGTGAATCTCTGTGTGTATGTGATTTCGTGTGTGTGTCCACGATAAACGCTTCATCCGATTTAACTGTTTTTTTTTTATGCAGGCATCATTTGGTCATAGTAAGAGTTGAAAAGATTGTGGTTGAAATCGTGGAAATGGACATGGAAATCCTTTCATTTTCATACATGGAAATAAAAGTATTAAACCCTATTTTTATTTTTCAGTAAGAGATATTCTTAGCTTATATTAGCTATCGTATATTACATATTATTTTATTTTATATAACATTACTTTAAATATTTATTCTGGTTATGTACGTTCTTATTATACTATATTTAATAACACGACAAATCGAAGAAACCATGACATTATAGTTTACAGTTTTATAGATTTATAAAATTATACGTAATACTTTATTAGTACTGTTCATTGCATTATTTTATGTGAGAAAAAAAAATTAAAATTAGCCGAGCTCAAAGACGCGAAAAAAGATAGAGTGAGTGTTGTGTGCACGGCTGATATTCAAAATTCGCGCGGGCCAACCTCACCGCACCCCTTCGACTGGCCGTTATAATATATCTAGTAACATCTGGAGTTATCAACTACAAAGGGCGATCCCATCACTTCAGGAAGTTTTAACGATATTAAATCGTTCTGTCTCCCGTGAGGTAAGCGTAGAAGACTTAGGGTGAAAACAGTCCACTGTCTAGTTCAGCCACTCGCCCGTAAGAAGCCAACGCCTTACCGGGAGGTAACCAGGTTAATCAACCAGCGGGCTGACACTTGCGCCCTTACTTTCGATGAACTTGCTAAGACGGGAGCAAAGGGAACGTTATACGACCCTGAACCTTGCAAAAAGCCTTGCAAACCTAATGCTCAAACAAATATGTTTAGAACAATCCGTCAACCACTGGAACAACACGCCAGGGTTGAATCATTCCAAAGCGCTTATTAAGACTGTAAGACGGTCCGTGAGGCCTTATCGCTAAATAGGAACAATCTACGCATACTGGTGAGGGCGCTCACGGGGCATTGTGGCCTGAACAAACACATGTTCAGCCTCAAGCTCAGAGACACAAAAATGTGCAGGTTTTGCCAAGGAGCAGAGGAAACTCCCTAGCACCTCATGTGCGAGTGTGGCCTGCTGATGCGTAAAAGATACACCCACTTGGGTGGTCATTACCTCCAACCTGACGAGGTAAAACAATCTAGCGCCCAAAGCCTGCTGCGGTTCTTAAATGACACGAGGCTTAGCGCAGAACTATAGTAGGTGGCGAACACAATAAATCAGCAATGGTCGCATTGTTACAAGGCTCATAAAGACCTTAAAAAGCCACACACAAAAAAAAAAAAAAAAAAAACACTTCCAGTTGCAACTAGATTACTCCGGTCTCCTCTCCCTAACGTAGCGGTGATTTGGTGTCTACCGAATCTATCGCGGACCACGGCATTCTATGCCCGGCTCTTCACCTGGTATCGGGTAGCCGATTGGTCGTTTCAAAATCAGTTGTGTTAAGGTTAACAACTACCCCTACTCTATAGGAAACAAAGCTGTTTTCACACTCCCCGGCTATTAGTCGGAATGCACAATCGATTGGCTGACGCCGGGCGGCCCGAAAGTTGTATCCTAGGGGAAATTAGCCCGCAAGCCGAAGTCCTACCCGGTCTCGCAATTCTGCATGGAGGCTGCTGGATGGGTTGGCTTGTGAGTTAGGCCGTCCCTTATACAATTTTTTTATATATGTTTCTAAAACCCATAGTGTGTAAAGAAAATTTTTAACTCTTACCTTTTCTTTATCTGCGAGATATGATTTTATAATCTATTTCTCGATATGTTATGTTACGATGCTTTCAATGTCTATTGGCCCACCACATTGGGACGGCATATGTCAGAGAAGATTTTACTATATCTATTTCAATATGTTACCACCATACAACGACAGTGATAATATTACCTTCAAGAGGATAGGCTTCCAATACCTTGCCTAATAATTTCCCTCCTTGTATTTACTTCCTCAATGAAACAAATCTTCTCCAATTAATAATCCATATATTAAACCAAAATGCATATTTAAACAATTAAAATTATAACTTTTTCTATTTTAGTTTAAGTACTATTATTGTGAATTATATTTATAATAATGAGCGCCTAATTCACCACAAAATATTTACAATTTATTCTTTGAGTTATTTTCGATCGATTATTTGTCGATGACAACAATGGCTGCGTTCAGTCGATTGTTAATAAAATAATATTAATATTGATAATGCATGAGTTTAAATCTCCGCCGTGAAATTCGACAATTAGATTCTAATCCTTTATTTATTTAAATGTGTTCAATGTCAATTTATATTGAAACATGAATCGTAATGTTTACATACAACAATAAAATTACTTATAAACTAACACACTGTTAACTAGTCGATGGCGTTCCAGTGATATAATGAATTTAAATGACCGCAGTCGCTAATGCCCGATATAAACTACGACCTGGTTACCATTCAGTCCACTGAATGTCCATATGGTTTTCGTTCTATTATTTCTATTAATACTATTCCCTCCCCGTTATCCTTGAAACCCCATCGATCAGTCAAAACAAAAAACCTTAATATAATCTACAATTTTCCTTATCTTTAATTTTATTCTAACATTCAGTATAATTCGAATGTTTCCTTAACTAGTTTCCAAATTAAAAGCACATTATATAATGGCTGGTGTCTGAATCAACGGAGTTAGCAAAGGCTAACTCTCTTCCTAATTAAATAATAGTCTGACTAGAGGTTTACCTCGTAGAACTATCAACGACTATTCATATCAATCGATGTTAAATGCCTCATTTTTAGTTAACGTGCAAATATGTAGAAATCACGCATTTACGTTACAACTACTTAACATTCTAATAATTTCAACAAACCCACAAAACTCGAATATTTATAACCCCAAAAAATATACAACAATGACAATATTGGTTGCTAGCTTCGGCCCAAATAATTAAATAACGCCAGCTTCGGCAAAATAAACTTACATATTTTTAGTACATCTTTGCCGACAATGACTCTCGGCTATACTTCCCGTATTTACAGCTGCATTCACATTATGCACTTATAACTAATGTCAATTTCTTCGATGCGTGTCGCCTTTCTAGAAATCTGCCATCACCAAGAAGAATGTCTCTTTAGAAACCTCAACCGCTTCGCTATCTTACTGCAATTTCAAGCCGTTACTGCATTCTCATCAATGTTTTTCCCTTGTTTCGCCGCTATTTTATACACCTCCGAAGACGTTCGCAATGTTCTGATCTCAATCTGACGTTTCAGTTTGATTTGTCCGCCATCTTTGATATAATTTTCGTATTGCAACCCGACGAATCTCGTACTTCTATTTTATATGAAATGTTGGATTTTTTTACAGGCCAACTCGCGTAGCTCTCTCGATTCACATTTTTAGCACTGGATTTTCAATTATTTGTTCGTTTTTAGTGTCTTTGTAAAAAGCGCCTCAATGACGAGTGCGATAAAGCGTTTCTGTGATATACGATCTGCTCACTTTATACGAATTTAAATGAACTGGGCACTAAGATGCTTCACAGCATCTCAGTGCCCTTATTTTAAACTGTTTATTCTCACATCTGAGCCCCAAGATATACTTTTCTTTCCCAAACTTTCGCAGCTTTTGTGCGTGCAACTAAAATTTCTTAATGGATGCCGGAAGCAACACGTCCATCCCTTTTATAACACCCTTATCGATGTGACCTTTTTTTGATAATTTAACCCACAACTATTGACTAATCAATCATAAAACGATCTGATTTATCTATTTTTTCGTTAAATAACGCTCTGCCACATTGCTAACAAACGAATTTCTTAACGATAATTCGTGCTTCTAATTCTACAAATGATTTTAAGTATTTATTTTACGTATTATGAGAAATTGATGTTTCATATTCGGCGGGAAATCATCATACTTTGACTTAACCTTGCCGCCTTTCTTGCGCGTCGTTTCCGCTTTCGCATTGGAAAGCGAAATAATATAACTATTTTATTTCAATTTTATTTATTGCTAGTATTTTTATCTAGTAATTCCTTTATTTTAATTAAGTGTTTCTAAATTTCCTCATTTTAACTATTAAATTTTATTTTGACTGGCAATTATTTGGTGAAAAATTCTTTTAATTTCATTAATTCGGCTTTCTTCCATCGATGTCGATTATGTTTTCCAATTTCTCTTAATAATAAATCAAATGTTCTTCAATGACTTTATCAATATTGCTATTAATTCTCCCATAATTCCTACTATTTAATGAACCCCTTTTTATATTTCTTTGAAAAACCAATCGGTCGACTTTTTAAGACCATAAACATGCTTCTATTGTCTATTTGTCAATTGTTGAATTTTACGTCAACTTTTCGTAAAAATCTCAAAATATGCTAATTTCTTGCCAAATATTCCTGATTATCTATTTTTAAACCCCTAATAATGTCCTTAACTCTCAAAACTATTCAAAACCCTTTATTTATGTAACGCTGGCACTGCACTCTATAGTTTAGCAACTGACATTCTTCATCTGTCCGTTTTAGTTCCTAATTAAATCACTAGATGTCACTATGATCATTTTTTAAGTACAATTTAATTTTAAAAATTCGATTAATCTATTTCCGGTTAGCTTAGAGCTGCTAAGCGATCATGTGATGATTTTCAGATCATTACAATACCCCCTCCCAAAATCTCTGCTTGCCCTCAAGCAATCATATCACATATCTTTCGTGTTATCTGTTTAATCTCCAACCGCTTATTCATGATGTTTGTAATATAATATTAATGTTAATAATTTTATAAAAATAACTACGTAACTCCTACGATATGTTTGTACTATAATGTCAATGATAATATTTTACGTTTAATTCACGTACCTTTACGATATGTTTTGTACTATAATGTTATGATAATATTTTACTTTTAATTCACGTACCTTTACGATATGTTTTGTACTATAATGTTATGATAATATTTTACTTTTAATTCACGTACCCTTATGATATGTTTTGTACTATAATGTTATGATAATATTTTACTTTTAATTCACGTACCCTTATGATATGTTTGTGGCTTGTCTTCCCTCTTCAAGTCTACAATTTCTATCTTGTTTCTATATACTATCAATCTCCTAACCCAGATCTTTTAATGATAATCTTTTTAATATAATTTCTAACTTTCTTCTCTATATCTCACCTCAATAATATCATACCTATAATAATAATAATGACGAAGATTCCAAACACTCCTGTTGCAAATTTTAAAATTTATATAATATATTCCAACTTCTCCTCCTCTTTTTCGCTTCAACATGCGTCCGCTCAATTAGGAAATAAACCCGAGTCCTCGACCATGTCTCCACCTACTTATTCTGTTCTATCGACCAATCTATAAATACTCTCAATACATTAATATAATAATTATAATATTTCTCTCCGTTGCAAAATTTAAATTGATTCCGTTTATTTCTTCTCCGTTCACCCACTCCGCTCAATTAGGATTTAACCCGAGTCCTCGATGGTGAACATTTTAACTGTCTACTCTTCAAAAAAAATATAGTTTGAATATGCCTAAGTCAGAACAATGCACTTGAACAGGCTCTGGTCGTCCCTTAATGTTCTAGATTTTTTTTAAAAATCGTGACATTGTCCCAACCAGTCGCATAGTAAGTTTTTATTTAATATAGTATGCTATTTCACGCTGGGCTTGTCCTTCTGCTATTTACTTAGACACAATCTCAAGTTAGATAACCTGACGATTGTTAATAGGTTCTTCACTAGTCTATTGTTTGTGATTTTAACGTACACTGTAAATGGTTTCTAACTCTCATTCGTTATTTAAGAATTTGGAAACTGAATTTATCCTTTCACCGTTCTGCATACTTCACGTTCAAAACGCCTTTCATTCTATCTTCATACCAAAATCAATACCCTCCTTCATCACAACTTATGTTGGTTTACTAATTAACAAATGTATTTATCGTCCTTCTCCTCTCACCCTCCTGGATCGCTACTATTTATCTCCTTCATAACATAAACTAAATCAATATCCGGCCTATTCTAATTTCGCAACCCCATAATAACCCCCTTGGTGCATGTAACCATAATGCCACCGTAATAAAAATAATCCCATTGGGTATCTGAGCTCCTCCCTGTCGAATCTAGACCATATCCGACTCTGGGTGTCAACTCGTCCAAAAGCGTAGACCTGATCAGGGTCACGCGTTGAGGTGCGACCTCAACCTTGCCGAGACCTCCATATATACTCCCTCGCAAGTTACCAATACAAAACAAAACCATGGACCCGAGCAGTGGCTCCAACTCCGAAGACCGCCCACTTCAGATAAAAATTCCCATAATATTATAGTCGCTCTAAAATTTAGCGCTATTTTTCGATTCTAAATTCTTCATCCCGCTCTAAATAGCGAGACGTCGACAATACCACCAAACATTCTATACTAAATAACAATATTAATATGACTCTTCATTCATCTTATAGTCGCTTTCTATATAGCACTATAACTCAATTCCAAAAATATATTTTATAATAATTATAATAATGATTTTAATCGGCCCTATACAGCCTCAATAATATAACGATCAACCAACTTTATCAATAACAATAATCCATCGACTTCACTAATAATACTTTGGAATCTTCTCTCCAATATAATAAATCGTACCCCGATACTGCTTTGCCATTTAGTTCAACAACAAAAACTTATTACACTAATGAGATTCCTAAACGTGTTCGCTTGTATTTCTTCGCTTTAGGTAGGAATGATTGGACAACAAGTTGTAGGTGATTAGGATAGGATTTAGGATAAGATAGGATAGGATAGGAAAGGAATACTTGTTGCTTAAAACGAAGAGATTCAAACAACACAACGCTCTCTTCGACATAACTCTTCCCCAATTTTGCAAAACAATATCACTCCCCTAGATACCCAAATGAAAAAAAACTGTCAGCTTATTAATAATATTTTACAACCCAACGATTTCACGAGGTGCATTCTTCCATACATATACGTATCAAATGGATAATATGTTTAGTAAAATGTAACTGTATGCTATATATATATACGCAAAATAATGTGTGATTCTAATGTGATAAAAAATAAACTATACTGCTCAACTAAACGTGTAAGCTAATATGTATTGTAATTAAAATATTTCTGATTTATTGTATACTGCTTTTGGTATGGTATTAATGATTTGTTGCTATTAAGACTTTGGTGATGGAATAGAAATAAGGAATGTGATAGGATAGGTAGTGTATGATAGAATGGTAGGATAGGAATGGTGATAGGATGATGGATAGGATGGTAGGATAGGATGGTGATAGGATGATGGATAGGATAATATCTATTACTAGTAAGGAACAGGAAAATGATATTATCTGTAATGTAATTTATAACTTGAAAAATGATGAAATCTAATGTTTGATATATCGTGTTAAAATATTTATTATGTTGGTATAATAATAATACAATACATACACAAGAACACACACCCCGCTACAATCAATAACTCTGATATTCAAAATAATCTGCTGGTTATTCTCTCAATAAAATAATAATAACCGCCATGACAGCCAATATAATAATATTATAATGCTATGACAACCACAAAACATACCATCAACAAAACCGTGAGTTTTTTTTTTTTACTCCCCATAATTTATTGAGCTTCTACAACTAATCACTCAACCGATAGAATCGTAAGGTTCTTTAATCACCCCTTACTAATTTTTACCATATCTTTTATGTGGCATCGCCCTATGGCTTTACCTTCAAGTGTCTCCAAATCGTATGCGTTATCAGAAATCTTTTTAACTACTCTCGCCTGCACATACCGCGGCGCCAATTTATGCGTAAAAAATTCTATTTTGTTTGACTGAACCTGGTTCCTTCGCCATATTAAATCCCCAGCTTTATAACTCACGCGCTTCCTGCGCAGATTATATCTTTCTGCATTTCTTTTAAAATTGTCCAACAATCTATTCTCGACGACCTGATATATCTGCTCCATACCTCTAATATGCTGTATTCTTTGGCTAGAATCTGCTACTTCTATATCCTTCGCGTTTGGAGGAACATAACTATTAATTCCATGTAATTTCCCGTCAATATATATATCCCTTCCAAACATGAGAAAATTAGGTGTGAAACCGGTACTCAAATTGATGTGATTATTCATGGCAAACTGTACTTTCTCAATATAATTAGACCACGTCCTTTGCCGCTCTCCTACTAAGATTCCCAAACTTATTTTCGCCACTGATTATAACGTTCTACTGTATTGAATTGAGGCGTATAAAGACATGTATAGACCCGAGGTATAGCAAACTTTTCGAAAAAATTCTTGAATGAATTTGAACGGAAATACTGAGCATTGTCCATAAGAACGGTAGCCGGTACTCCAAATTTCAGAAATATCTGATTCTCCAGTATCTTTTCTAAGACTTTCGATGTAACTGCTCTAATTGGAAATAGCCAAACGAATTTTGAGAATATGTCTACTACTGAAAAAATATAGCATTGACCGGACAAACTTCTTGGAAATGGACCAATTATATCTAAACTAAGGGCATTCATAGGTTCGTCCACCGATTTAGGAGCAGTCATCAAACCTTGTGGTTTCGTTGTAGCTATTTTATACGCTTTACATTTATTACATGAGTCGATATATTTCTTAACGTCCTCTCCCAAATAAGGCCAAAAGTAATCCTCCTGTAACTTTTTTATCGTTTTGTAAGCTCCAAAGTGGACTCCTAAGTATCCGTCATGTGTTTTTTCTATTGCCTCTTGCCTTTCATCCGGTTTCAGAATCAGCTTCCAAGATTTTCTACTCCCTAAACTTCGTCCTTTAACTGGCAAAAACCGATATATCCTGTCATTTACTCTTTTATAACCTTCAACTTCTAAATTCGAGCCTATAATCTGTTGCTCTAAATTACTATACCATTCTTCATTATTCTTAACATTTCTTATTTCCAGATTGCAGACCTCTTCAGACTCAATCCTTGACAATACGTCAGGAACTATATTCAATGAACCCTTTCGATAAATAATCTCAAAATCATACTGGGACAACAAACAACTCCAACGAGCCAAGCGTCCAGATGGATTTTCTAATGACTTTAACCATTTCAGACTACTATGGTCTGAGTAGACCTTGAAGTGGGCTCCGTCCAAATGATGTTTAAAATGTTGGACAGAACGTAAAACTGACAAAAGCTCCCGTTCTGTAACACTATAATTTCGCTCGACGCTCGAAAGACTACTGGAATAATATGCTATTGGGTGCTCCTTCTGATCGTCCTCTGCGATTTGAGCAAGCATGGAACCAACCGCTTTACCAGACGCATCACAATGCAAATAAAACGTCTTACTATAGTCCGGACACCTAATTACCGGTGCCTCTATCAAGGCTTTCTTTAACCTCTCGAATGCCAATTGTGCCTCCGAATTCCATATTAATTTATGAACCTCTCCTTTTTTCCCACCGAACAATTTGTGAATTGGATCGGCAATGAACGCAAAATCCCGTATAAACCGACGATAATACGACGCCAATCCTATAAAACTCCTGGCTTCTTTGACAGTTTTCGGAACCGGAAAGTCCTTAATGCATTGAATTTTTTCAGGATCAGTAGATAATCCATGCTTATTTACCACATAACCCAAATATTTGATCTCAGGTTTACAAAATTCGCTCTTCTTCAGATTGATTGTCAATCCTGCTTGGTGCAAACGGTCTTTTACGATTCGCAGTAATTCAATATGCCGCTCGAAATCACAAGACACAACAACCAAATCATCAGCATAGCAGTATATTTCCCCTTCGTATTCCAATCCAAATATTTTATCCATCAAAGCCCCGAGCTCCTGCGTAGCATTACAAACACCAAACGGCATTCTCTGGAAGGAGAACATGCCTCTTCGTTCAACTACGAAAGCTGTTTTAGGTATAGATTCCTCGTCTAAAGGTATTTGCCAAAAAGCCTTTCCCAAATCTATTGAAGATAAATAATGGGCATCCCCTAAGTTATCCAGGATCCTCTGCGAAAAAGCCACCGGATAGTGATCCTTCACCGTTACAGCGTTTAGTTTCCTAGAATCCAGACATACTCTCATGGTACCATCTTTCTTTTGAACTGTAACAAGTGGACTACTCCAATCAGATCTTATCGGTCTTATCACTCCCAGCTCCAACATCCTATCGATTTCTTTATTTAACAGCTCCTGCTTATATGGAGACAATCTATACGGCTTCTGTCGTACTGGTTCACCTTTAGTGACTATTTTATGTTTGACCAAGTGCGTCAGACCTAAACCTTTTCGCTCAATGGATATATCCTCAAACTCCTTCCTTATCGCATTCAAAATCCCAGTCTGTCTTTCACTCAAATCCGTTTCTTCCAAAATGTGCTTATCTATCAACATCGTTCGATATATGGCAGCACAGTGAATAAATTTCTCATCTGTCTGTTCAAATCGGAAATTTAGTTCTACATTAAATGTCTTCAAAAAATCTATACCCAAAATCAATCCCTCTGAAATACTCGAACTAAGTATGTATTTTAAACGTCGACAAATGTTCTCATATCTGGTATCTATATCCAATTCTCCTATAATATTCTGTATCGTACCATCCGCCGACATCAATTGTATATTATTGCATTTGTCATCAAACGCGCAATCCTGAAATAATGTTATATATTTTCTCCCTATTATATTAACAGAAGATCCTGTATCTACTAATGCTTTTAATTTAAAATTATTTAGCCTTACATAAATATAAGGTCTCTGATCCATATCATTACTATTTAGGGTATTATTAAAAATGCGAACCGACGACCCCCTCCCAGCCATCGAGTTCTCTATTCGTTTCCCTGACTCCGTGATCCATGAGCTATTTCAGGGTCTCCAGATTCCCTATTCCGTCGGACGTCCCCTGTTTTATTATCAACGATCTCGCTATTCTTCACGCAGCCAGTACATTCCCTAATGGTAAACCCTTCTAACCTGCATCCGAAACAGATTTTACCGCGAATATTAGGACAAAACTTAAAATGATGCCCTACTTCCTGACATTTAAGGCACTTCCTGTGACTCTGGTTTCCAGGCCCAGTCAGATCAGAATAATTCGATCTCCCTGTATTAAACGCATTTACAGTATATCCACGCCCGCGTCCCCTATATCCAGTGAAACCTCCCCGATTATTATTCCTATTATACACTATATTCTCTTTTGACACGGTCGCGACGGTTTTATTTTGAAAATGTTTGAAAGGTTTTGCAGTCGTCTCCTTTTCTAAATATTGTTCGAAGTTCATGGCATATTTAACTAATTCTTCTATTGTCGTTAAGATTTGAGAGCCTAGAATAGGTTTGTACCTATCCGCAATATTAATTTTAAGAATCTCCAATAACATTGACTCTCCAATTTGCTCTTTTAAAAGGGCATTCAACCCCCGAACTTCAGTTATGAATTCCTGAATATTCTGCGACGGCTTTTGTTTTAAATTGCGTATCTGACTATCAATTTTAATTTGATAATTGATTGGTTCAAAACGCTCTACTAATTTCGCCTTTAACTGCGACCAAGTCAAATCATTTGTCCTAATTGACCTAAACCATTTCAGGGCTGCTCCACTCAACAATTCAGTAAACGATTGTATGAGCTCCTCACTGTTTGCACGACGCGATCGTAGTCTATCCTCACATGATTCTATAAACTCCAAGACAGAATGTTCCCCTGAAAAACGTAGACCCCATTTGTATATGTCATTGTACCCCGATTGCACAGGTTCAAAATGTGGTTTTACAGATTTCCTCCTCGCATCTTTTCCTATTTCTAATTGCGACAATTTTCTTTCTAACTCTTGAATCTTATCCGCCATTTGCTCCCTTTCCCTATCCAAAAACATTTTATTTTCCTGGTCCACATCCAGGTTCCATTGAGACACAGTGTTATAAAAATCTTCTTTCTGCCTAATTCCAAACAATGGTTCTACACGTCCCTGAGATATATCTCTCTCCAGCCTTCGTTTTTTCGATGACGAAGCTGTTTGAGACATTATGATGTCTATGTCTATTCTTAATTTATTTGTCGTATTTAATTTATTTTATTTTAATTTAAATAAATTTAATTAATTTATTTTATTTATTTTTATTTTGATTCAAAATAAATTTAATTTATTTTATTTTTTATTTAAACGAATTTATTTTATTTTATTTTATTATTGATTAAACGAATTTAATTAATTTATTTTATTTTGATTCAAAACTAATTCAATTTATTTTATTTTTAATTAAACGAATTTAATTTATTTTATTTTTATTCAAAGCAAAAGGTTGACGATTGCTATCGTGCCAAAGGTTATTATCCGCGGCGTCCTGATTACAATTATTTTAATTTATTTTAATTCCAGCCTAATTCTTAATAAAATCTATTTCCAATCAAATTTGTTTATTTTTTATTTTAAACTATTCTTATTCCCGAGGTACTATTTTAATCGTTGATTTAATTACGACGAATGCAGTCAACATGTGTACATAATGTACAATGACATTAAATTATGTAAATAGGCAGATTTCTAGAAAACAACACACATATACAATATATCAACAATTCGCAATGCTAAATATACAGTTATATCACACGATTCATGTTTCTATATTTCTTATTTACTAAATGCCCAAATTACGATCGATCGAAAATAATTTACTATTTATTTTATTTAGAATCTATCAAGGCCCCACACGTTGGGACGGCATTTGTAAAGAAAATTTTTCTTTAGGCCCCACCAGTTGGGTGCCATTATAATTGGATACCATAATATTTTCGATCGATTGTTAGTAAATAATAATATTAATACGAATGGCATGTGTTTAATACGATGCACCAAAATTCGATAATTGGATTCTAGTGCCTTTATTTATTTAAATGTGTTCAATGTCAATTTATATTGAAACATGAATCGTAATGTTTACATACAACAATAAAATTACTTATAAACTAACACACTGTTAACTAGTCGATGGCGTTCCAGTGATATAATGAATTTAAATGACCGCAGTCGCTAATGCCCGATATAAACTACGACCTGGTTACCATTCAGTCCACTGAATGTCCATATGGTTTTCGTTCTATTATTTCTATTAATACTATTCCCTCCCCGTTATCCTTGAAACCCCATCGATCAGTCAAAACAAAAAACCTTAATATAATCTACAATTTTCCTTATCTTTAATTTTATTCTAACATTCAGTATAATTCGAATGTTTCCTTAACTAGTTTCCAAATTAAAAGCACATTATATAATGGCTGGTGTCTGAATCAACGGAGTTAGCAAAGGCTAACTCTCTTCCTAATTAAATAATAGTCTGACTAGAGGTTTACCTCGTAGAACTATCAACGACTATTCATATCAATCGATGTTAAATGCCTCATTTTTAGTTAACGTGCAAATATGTAGAAATCACGCATTTACGTTACAACTACTTAACATTCTAATAATTTCAACAAACCCACAAAACTCGAATATTTATAACCCCAAAAAATATACAACAATGACAATATTGGTTGCTAGCTTCGGCCCAAATAATTAAATAACGCCAGCTTCGGCAAAATAAACTTACATATTTTTAGTACATCTTTGCCGACAATGACTCTCGGCTATACTTCCCGTATTTACAGCTGCATTCACATTATGCACTTATAACTAATGTCAATTTCTTCGATGCGTGTCGCCTTTCTAGAAATCTGCCATCACCAAGAAGAATGTCTCTTTAGAAACCTCAACCGCTTCGCTATCTTACTGCAATTTCAAGCCGTTACTGCATTCTCATCAATGTTTTTCCCTTGTTTCGCCGCTATTTTATACACCTCCGAAGACGTTCGCAATGTTCTGATCTCAATCTGACGTTTCAGTTTGATTTGTCCGCCATCTTTGATATAATTTTCGTATTGCAACCCGACGAATCTCGTACTTCTATTTTATATGAAATGTTGGATTTTTTTACAGGCCAACTCGCGTAGCTCTCTCGATTCACATTTTTAGCACTGGATTTTCAATTATTTGTTCGTTTTTAGTGTCTTTGTAAAAAGCGCCTCAATGACGAGTGCGATAAAGCGTTTCTGTGATATACGATCTGCTCACTTTATACGAATTTAAATGAACTGGGCACTAAGATGCTTCACAGCATCTCAGTGCCCTTATTTTAAACTGTTTATTCTCACATCTGAGCCCCAAGATATACTTTTCTTTCCCAAACTTTCGCAGCTTTTGTGCGTGCAACTAAAATTTCTTAATGGATGCCGGAAGCAACACGTCCATCCCTTTTATAACACCCTTATCGATGTGACCTTTTTTTGATAATTTAACCCACAACTATTGACTAATCAATCATAAAACGATCTGATTTATCTATTTTTTCGTTAAATAACGCTCTGCCACATTGCTAACAAACGAATTTCTTAACGATAATTCGTGCTTCTAATTCTACAAATGATTTTAAGTATTTATTTTACGTATTATGAGAAATTGATGTTTCATATTCGGCGGGAAATCATCATACTTTGACTTAACCTTGCCGCCTTTCTTGCGCGTCGTTTCCGCTTTCGCATTGGAAAGCGAAATAATATAACTATTTTATTTCAATTTTATTTATTGCTAGTATTTTTATCTAGTAATTCCTTTATTTTAATTAAGTGTTTCTAAATTTCCTCATTTTAACTATTAAATTTTATTTTGACTGGCAATTATTTGGTGAAAAATTCTTTTAATTTCATTAATTCGGCTTTCTTCCATCGATGTCGATTATGTTTTCCAATTTCTCTTAATAATAAATCAAATGTTCTTCAATGACTTTATCAATATTGCTATTAATTCTCCCATAATTCCTACTATTTAATGAACCCCTTTTTATATTTCTTTGAAAAACCAATCGGTCGACTTTTTAAGACCATAAACATGCTTCTATTGTCTATTTGTCAATTGTTGAATTTTACGTCAACTTTTCGTAAAAATCTCAAAATATGCTAATTTCTTGCCAAATATTCCTGATTATCTATTTTTAAACCCCTAATAATGTCCTTAACTCTCAAAACTATTCAAAACCCTTTATTTATGTAACGCTGGCACTGCACTCTATAGTTTAGCAACTGACATTCTTCATCTGTCCGTTTTAGTTCCTAATTAAATCACTAGATGTCACTATGATCATTTTTTAAGTACAATTTAATTTTAAAAATTCGATTAATCTATTTCCGGTTAGCTTAGAGCTGCTAAGCGATCATGTGATGATTTTCAGATCATTACAAGTGTTTTTTCTAATATGTATCACAATTGCATATTTTTGCAAGTACCTAATAGAGTAGAGATTTTTATAAATTCCTTCATATTTAACACAAAACCGTAAATTTCAGACTATCTTATTAGTCCTGATAATTTATTCCTTACCAAAAGTTAAAAATGAATATTTTAAATACTAATAAATAAATCATATATGTTTTGCGCCTTCACGTGACAAGTAACTCTACATAATTTACATACATTAAACGTTATGAATCTTAGACCGCTGAAGATCAAGAACCTTAGATTTTCGCGGAGGAAATTACGTTTAAATTATTTCTCGCTTTTAGGCGCGAGTATTTCAAACGATCTCGCTGAAACTGTGAAATTATGTGCGGCATGGTTCGTTGAATTTCAGGCAGGTGCGAAAGGAACAACGCGAATATAATTATTATAGATACAAGTATATATGTACGTCGTACGTGTTTAACACGTACGACGTAACACGGCTTAAATATTATTATTACGTATTTGTAGTAAATTTAGTAAATCATCGGACTTCTCTCAAGAAAACTTTTACATGGAATATTACAATATATTGCAGTTTTGAAGAAATAGTATACTATTCAACCAAGAATAAATTGATCAGGAAAATGCACCTCACTGAATCACTCATTCTGTGAAGAGAAAACGGAAATACTACTTTTTTTTATGAGTTTAGTGTAGATACTTTAAATATTAGGTAGCTGTAGCATGCGGTTTCACTAAAAGTTACGAGGTAGTTTTTGAAGAGGCTGATCAGCCAAAGGGTTGTATTTTAAATCGTTAGAGAAAGTATAGTATACGAAATGATGTCATATATCTATCACTTATTCATTCTATATAACACAATTATGTAACATAACAATAAATGGATGCCATGGTCATTAAAGTATCAAAACATTTACAATGAAGCTTATTTCTAAACTAGTCTCTAAGATAATTTCCTGTTAAGCTATATTTATTGTACGATATTATTATAATAATTAGAAGCAAAGTATAATAACTACATAATTAAATTTTTTATATACAGAATTATTATTTTGTATTATTATACAGAATTATTAAAATATTATTGTTGTTTAACATCATTATTTAAACATCGGCCTTATTAACCATTATTTAATATTTGGTAGTCGAAGTAGTAAACGGAGTGGGGGGTGTGGGAGCTCTGACGCTCCACATACCCACAACAAAAAAGTAATTTCCCAGAATAGAAAACCGCAGACTCGCTCAAACTTACACGAGCCAGCTGCAGTTAAATTCCAACTAAATTTGGCAAATATTGCCCAGGCAAGCGATGACTCATGTCATTTCTTCTAATCGATACACATGTACATCCAACTCTTAGCTATTCACGTCACCGCTAAACGGTATAAAACGTAGTACATTTCAATCGATCGCCATCATTCCCTTGGCGACAAGTACGCGCTCTACACATCATTCCCTTGGCGGACAAGTACACGGCTACAGATATCGCGACTACACTTCGTTATCAAGCAGTACCTGCATTATCCGCGATACCGATCGTCAAGCCTCGCTCCTCGACTACTCACATCAGACACACTACCACGGCTTCACCTCGCGCCCACACTACTACACAAGGCGAATTGTCACTCAAGGCGTTAAGAACTGGCGACTTCAACTCAACTCTCTTCAACCTTCTGATTAAACACATCTACTTCGACATCCTCGACTTTCATTCACGGAGAAATCTTCATGATGAGAACCACCCTTCTCTCACAATCAATTGGAGTCCAGTGAAGGGTGGCCATTCTCACAGGGGCTTGTTTCCAGCCCTTTATGTCACCTCGATCTATACGATCTTTTGTAACTATCCACTTTGTGGTTAGGTCAGTGGTCAGCTAGTAGCCCGGTACCTTCTTACCAGTCCAAGTAGATCACTGACCTTCAAGTTGGGTAGATCGCTGGGTTCGAGAAAGGCTCGTCCCAGTAAACAGTGTCTTTTTGCGGCGAGGCCTGGGCAGCGACCAACGATGTATATGCTGTCTTCAGGTTCTTCGCCACATATTCGGTAGTCCTTGCTCTCGGTCAAGCCAAGGTTAAATAGATGTACTCCAAGGGTCATGTGTCCGGTGAGGAGACCGATAGTGGTTCTAAGGTTCTTCTTGCTCATGTCAATTAGGGCCTTGGTTTTCTTTTGTAGTGGTTGCTTCATCATAAATTTTGCCTGGCGACATCCCTGGCTCTGTTTCCAGGATGCCGATGTTCCTGCTCCAAGCAGTCCCTGATGATTTTTTACCTATAGCGAAGGGGATACCTACAACTGGCTCCACCGGGCATTCCAATGTGCCCAGTTTTGCCAGTCTGTCGGCCTCTTCATTGCCGGGTATGTCTTGATAACCCGGTATTCATATTAGTATAATATTTGCTAAATATTTATTATTTAAAAAAAATACATAAATATTTTTTCTGTATATAAACAGTTAACTAGTTAAATTATTATTTTATATAACTATATACAATATTGCTATTACATTCATACAAAACTACATTCAAATATATTATTCATATACGAAGTGTTATTATTTATGATATTTGAATTGAAAAGCATGACTTCATCTCATTTACGGCATTTTTTCTACAGCATCAAAATTCACCTCCCAGGAATGTAATCCCTACACGTGTGAAATTGAAGAGAACAGTCACTAATTTCAGTTGTCAAAGGACGACCCTTCTTATATTTCATGCGGCTCGAGTGACTGGGTACGAAACGGAAAATTATCATAGATTTACTTACCTACTATAAATAATATTATTATAATATTTATTTATAGTAGGTAACTGCTATAAATAATATTATTGACATAATTGTAAAAGACAGTGGAATTCTTCACTGTCTTCTGAACCTGTTCGATAGGCTAAAGTTGGAGCATCCTTGCGTTTGCGCGACCGCAGCCCCCACAAATATTCCCATATTGCTTACCGACGATAGTCGGTGCGCGCGTAGTTAATAGACAACGAGATCACACACAATTAAAAAGCTACGTATTTTACGTAATAAATATAATAATAATTATAATAAAATGTTATTCCAATTAAGAAGACGAGCTTATTGCCTTGCAGCAATGTCTATCAGCTAACCTTTTCGATATTTGTGAATTTGATATAAAAGACTGGGTCTTTCAATATTTAACAAAATTGTGGTTCAACAAATGTAAATGTCTTCAGATTTGCTTCACTCAGTTTGGGATTTTTTCTTCACACGTGAATATGGAGGGTACATGAATATTACTTCACATACTTACGATTGCCTCAACCGAAAATAAATGGGTTGTGCATGTCCTACAATAAATGTTTTTGACAACCATACATATCTAGGTTGACAGCTACTTTAACAGAAATTTAATCCTTATTACTTAAATATGTTAAAGTATGCCAATAAAATAAATGTGCATCCCCTTGAATTTTCTATAGCCTTTGATACGAAAGCAACGACGCCTTTATTTTTCCCTCACATATTTTTGCCACTATCAATAGTAATACACGTCAAGTTTCATTGGATATCGTATTTCTGGACAGTACTTTAAATTTATCTAAAAACATTTTTTTTCAGTGGTCGTATCAACAATGCTTGGAACGTCAAGAAGACCTTCATATTATTTTTACAATCCCTCTATACACTATTTTTTTTCATCCCTTGAATAAAAAGTAACCCCTTAGTTGTGTCTGAAACATCTCTTAAGAGGCCGTGGCGGCCGTGGCGGCCGTGGCGGCCAAAAGCTATATGAAGCATAATTTTGTGGCCTGGTTGTGAGAACACGAAAAAGAATTTTAATACAGTTATGCCGGATTTAAAAACCCAGTCTTTAAGCTATCATTTCGCCGAAACGAAATTGGTAAATTATTTCCATAGGCGTCCAATAATGGATGCCTATGGCAAAATGTATACAAAATGTATATAAATTTATATAAATGTAAATGTGCGCCGCTCTATAGTAATCCGCTCTATAGTAATGCTATAGCTCTATAGTAAACCCCGCTCTATGTAAATGTAAATGTAAATATAAATTTATATACATTTTGCCGTAGGCAAACCCGAGATAATCGCCATTCATTTGAGGGGTTAATTGTAAATTATCTTTATGCTGTTATTGTTTTCTAAAAAAAATAAAAACGAGCGAGATTTGTCTTCAGTTTTTGAAAAACCTAGAGATGATTCTCGATATTAAAAATTACTATTTACACCAGCATATGGTCTATTTGCATAGTACCAAGACAGTTTCTGAAACTTCCATACAAAAAACATAAGAAAAAAATGTTTGAAACTACGTAATTTCCAGAGATGTCATGGCCAAACATTATTTTTTTTCTATTTATTAAAGATACTTTTGAGTGATATAAAAAATAACACAGTGATCTTGTTATTTTATTATTGTAATCTAATTTTTACTTTATGAAGAACTATTAATCTCATAATTGATTATATTATAATTGAAAAGCCAAATCGACTATATTAGACGACGCGCGAAGACGAAATCGTCATTCGTAATTGGCCACTGCCAACGGTGGGATGTATTGCCTTGTCGCCGCGGTATACCTATACATCTTTATGTATATATCGAAAGCGTGCGGGCGCGTGGCATTGCAAAAATACCTAAATTTTTAGTCGCGTCAACTCGGAAGGGAGCCTTAACTCATCTCTTGACACACATAGTGGTTTTGTCGCGTGATCGTACATTGTAAGATTCCGGGTTTTATTCCTGCCTTGGTCACGATTTTTCGTTGGAATAAAATGAACAGAATTGCATTTCTTTAGTGTTTATTGAATTCAATTACAAGACACACACTTAGACACACGTAACGCACATACACACACATATAAACACTTCATAAAATGGTTGGTTGTAAAAGATAGTCCCCATTGGGAAATTTTGCCATAAAGAGTAGAAACAAACAAACAAGCGAACTCATCTGGGGCCAAACATAATCGCTCTAAATGACGGGTTGACAGATTTTCTGCACTATCTTCTATTATTCGAGCCACAGTGGTTGCTGACAAAATGATGTTTTAAAATAAATTTGCTCTTTCCGAACTCATTTACTGGCTACTGCAGTCATGCAAACCTTGCAATACTGCAGTCACGCAGTTAATTCGCTCCCAGTAAATGATTTCCCATGTTTGGCCAATTAATAAAACACGCAGAAACTAGCACGAGTTGCTGCTTCTTGTTCAGAATTTGTTTTCATAAACATCAATTTCTAATATTTTAACTCGCATTTCAAAGATTCATATTTATCAAACTAGGGTTGCTGTAATTTCATAGTAACTCAGAGAATTTTTTGTTTCATAATTTTTATACACTATTTATTTATATTGTATCTAATACTGTTCTATTGCAATTTAACACCTCCAATTGCGAAGTAAAAATTCAGCTGTCACTTACGCCGGCGACATTTTCGCTTGTAAATTCGGCGCAAGTAAATGAACTTGAGTAAAACGACTATAACTTGTAAACCACTATACGGATCATAAAAAGAATAACTGTACAATGATCACATTGAAATTTGAAATATAAAACATTGTAAGATTATCTCGTAAAACAATTAAGATAATAATGAATAAATATTACAAAGTTGGCGAACTGAAAAAAAGTCACCTATTCAGTTAATTTCGATGTTTTTATCACAAAATACGTAAAATATGCAAAAATTGTAAATACAGTTATGTTCTTTATTAAATACTTTACCAAAACTTATATTTTGTTTTACTTATTTGCATACAAAAACATTTAGTTACTCAGCCAAGAAAAAATCGATGTATTCTCGTAAAATAAATAATTTTTATTTTATTTTTGTGATTACTTGAAGTTGTTTTTTATATGAAATTCTTTCACAATAACCTTTCCACTATATCATTCTTCTTAGAAAACACACCAAAACTTTCAGCTTTGTCTGATATTACAGAAAAATCTAAACTTTTTTGAGTTAGCATTGTAAACTTGGTAACTTTGACGGAAACTTTGATAATACAAAAATGGTTAAGGATTTTCAAATAATATGGATTTTCAAATATTATTATATGTCTAGTAACTAAATATTATAGTCCAAAGAGTCACATTTCATAGAAAAACAATAAAAAAAACCCAATCAAAATGTGGTAACGAGGAGTCCGAATGTCCGATGTCCGATGTCAAATTAGAAATCAAGTTGAATTGAGCAAAATATAGCCAATTTTGTGATTATATACGATGTAAATCAAATAATAGCTGTTTCATAAGCGAATTAAACGAATATTACGTCATAATTCGCGATTTTTCGTCACAATTCGCGAAAAACAAACGAACATTTTTTGCAACGCGTTCGTATGTCGAACTATTTTACACGATAATTCGTGAAAAAAAGCAGATGAGCTGTCCCAAATTAGAAATTCTCTTTCGGAAACCTTCCTAGAATGCAAATCACTTACGGTTTTGCAGGAAATAGCACAAAAATAACACGAAAATCACAAAATCACAGACACTTCGGGCGTTGGCGGCTCGGCGACTCGGCCGGACGGCGGCTCGGCGACTCGGGCAGGTGTCGCGCGCGGGCGACGAAGCGAAACTAATTATTATAAATAATTTATCGGCTAACAGTCGTCGACTAGAGTTCGACCGTTCGACTTTTTCGATATCGCATACTTTATACGCGGATAGGATCGCAATTCGAGTAATAAATCGCATTTTACGCAGCGCGGAGCGCCCTAACCAAAATTGATTAGCTCAAGTCTTAGCGTTTGTAAGCGTCTAACCGAAAATGGTTAACTCAAATAGGAAGGGTTATACCCATTGCCATTACTTGATTTAATCACGAAATGTTGGTATCTCCATTGATTATTATATGTTTTGCACTCACTATCTATCTTTTGTATATATTCCTAATTTATACAAATCCACACGAAAGGGATGTAACTTTGAATCAAAATAAGGTCAACTGATACTATTAATATTGGATGTTCTAAGTAAACAAAATGCACTGGCTGTATCTTTTGGACACTTTTAATTAAACGAAATACTCAAATTTAAACGCACTAATTTTATTTTAAAAATATTCATAATATAAAAAGCTATTTATCGTGTGAAGTTTGTAGCGCCCGACGTTTCGGTGATGTGCAACAGCCGTTTTTATCTTATTTATAATGTCAAACAACTGCGATAGTTTCCAATTTCATAAGAAGTTATTACATTCACAAAACATACATGCCGCACCATAATTCGCTTTTCAGGTCGCCCTTGTCACTCTGAATTCAAACTTTGGAACTGCCCAACTCTCGGTTGTCTTCCGTATTTGTACCACGCGTCCTCGGTGCGTAGATTATTTTTGTTTATTTATTTTTATCTGTTAGTTTTCGAATCTTCCAGACAAGTAATCATCCAGCAGAGCATTTCCAGAACATGCTCTAGCTCTGCTACTCGCTACAATATGGCGTTGTATACTTAGAAAACCCACGCATAATTAAGTTTTAGAATAATTCCACCGCATCCCACAAGATGGCACTGCACTACTGTAGCTTTGCTACACAATTAACTTCACTACTTTCCGAATGATGACATTACTGCACATTTAGTATAACGGTTCCGTGCTGCTAACAGGCAGCTATCGGTTCAATGCATCTTGCGCCATATGGCCTGCTCGTTATCTTGGGTTGGCTCAACGCACGGTTTAACTCTCATCCGGTAGCGCAGGTCGCGGGGTGGATTACGCTTCGTTCGCAATTTCGGTTCGTACTAGGGGCATTCAAATGAAGACGTGACAGACGATATAACGAGCATCACGCGGAAGTTGGTAAAGTAGGTAGGTGTTTGTATAGTAGTGCCCTCTATTAGGAATCAGGAAGGTAGCGTGAACGGTCACCGCTGTACCATTTGCTTGCTAGACGCGTTCGAAGTGAGGTCAGCATGTGTGCGTCCAACATCACTATGGACGCTGGAACGGTATCACTTTGAAGAATATCATTTCCTGTCTCGTATTGTCGCGGGAAATGAAACATGGTGTCATCATTTTGAGCCGGTGAGTGAGCGACAGAGCCAAAAATGGAACTATGGAAAGAAACGATATTCTTCAACGTGATACCGTTCCAGCCTATGGTGGCTGTCGGACGTAGTGATGTCGGATGTAGTGATGTAGGACCCGTTTACGACTCGCTGATCTCACTTCGAACGCGTCCAACAAACAAATGGCACAACGGTGAACGTTCGCGCTATTGCTTCCTTTTTCCCAATAGAGGGCACTACTATACAAACACCTACCTGCTTTACCAACTTCCGCGCAATGCTCGTTATATCGTCTGTTATGTTTTCATTTGAATGTTTCTAGTACTAATCGAAATTGCAAACGGAGCGCAGTGCACTCCCGCGCCCTGCTCTATAGATAACACACTCGCCGGCTAGTCCCTAAAAGAAAATACGCGTAATTCCAATATAGCCCTAATTCTACGTATTTATAATTCAGTGTTGCGTTTAAGTTAAAAAGTTTGGAAGGGTGCTCTACAATAAAGCTGAAAAGATCGAAATAAACAAAGAAACCAGAAACTTTTTACCGGAAGGAATTTTGGTGCGTTCCGAATTTTCACGGGCGACGATCGGATTTTTTCCGGGAATAATTACTCTCGGGCGAATAAGGAAATTTTCGGAATTTTTCGCCCACGAAAACTCTGGATTTAATGAAACCAGGGGATTATGTAAATATTTGCCGCGTGTTTTGTTTTTCTCCTCTCCATTCCGTCGTGCTCCGTATCATGGCAGATTAACGGAACGGCGTAATTCTGCTGCGTTAAAAAATAAATTTCAGGTTAGCATTTTGTAATTTAATGCCGTGGGGGAAATGTGTGGCGGAGATTTTCTGGGAATAGTGAAATACAGTGATAAAACACTGCGTAAAACAGGTAAAACAGGCGTGTCAGTGATTTCCAAAAACACTTGCCAACATACGAAAATAAAATCGTTTTGATAAATATCTTCGATCGCGAGAGTGTAACTTTAAAGGAAGCCATGACTTTCAAATTTGCAATAAATGGCCATGATGATCCCAGTTCTGCTATTGGTAACATCACCATAGGTTCATAGAGGGACTACATATCGTCAATCTCATGCAGAAACAACCAATGTGCAACAATACACTTCTGAGATAATTGCGTTTGAAAATTTACATCTAAATCTAGTTCAGATTCCAACTGCGGTGAAATAATTATTTAATGCCAGTGAAATAAGGTTATAAAAGTACTTTTTTTTTCTTTCTTTACTTGCAAGGCATATGCCTTTTCGTGGAACCCGCCTTGTTGCCTATTGACACCATCTTCTAGGGGGGCATTTGTAGCATCACGCATGCAAACACTCAGGCGGTCACCCATCCCAGTATTGACCGTTCCCGCCGCTTCTTAACTTCAGTAACAACGAGGAGAACCGGCAAGGAAGTTTGCGACATAGGTGGACCAAATATTTTTTACGTGATACGTAATACGTAACCACGAAGAATGATGGTGCATGTATCTGACACTGTCGCTGATGTCTTGACAAAAAATATGCTACTGACTGTGGATACTCACTTCGCAGACCAGCAGCAGAAGTGAAAATTACTACAATTACACAGCTTGAGGATCTGTCACAGCTCCTGTGACACAGCTCCTGTGACTCCTGTATCACAGCCACTGTGCACCCACAGTGGGTGCACAAATGTACTGGGAAACACCACCAGTATATCTCTACTGTCATGATATTGCGACTGCCTTAGGTAAAACTATAATATTTGTAAGTATTGTTAAGTAAGTATAGATAGGATACATTAAGTCTATAACATACATAACATTTACGTCGTGTCCAATTGGTGGCTAAAAACCGCCCTGGAACGTGGCAAAATATTTGTATTAGGTAGTCTAATTACTTCTCTAATCTTTACTTAACATACATATGTAGTGTGTTAAGAATTTAGCTATTAGATTGGAAAAATAGTATCTCAGAAACTTTGGAACCTACTAAAAGCTATTTATTGTAAAATCTTATTACAAAACAAAATGAATGCTTATTTATTAAAAAAGTTAATAATTTGAATGTGTACCTAGTAAGAGTTACTCATCATACTAACTAAAATAGTCAGTAAAAAGTTAAATAATAACATAGACGCCTAATAATTGAAATTGTCAATAATTCGAATAGGTTCGAAAACGTACTAAAAGCTTTTGATAGTAGGTAATATACAAAGTAGTAAGTAAAGTGTTAAATAATAACATTAAAGTTAATCATACATTTAAAAACTAAAAGTACAAATTCATCATCTAAATTGGTATAAAATTTGTAAGGTCCATAGTTCATACATTTTTCACTTATAGGGCCACGACGAGCGAGGGTGTTGCCCCTGTTTCACCTAAATGGAAATGAGAAATTAAAAAATGGGCATTCAAAAGAATAGCCTTTTTTCAGTGTTTTAATAGTTTCTTCTAGCAATTAAGTAAGTATGGGTAGGTATGTTCTTGTATCATAATCTACTAATTATTATTTTTTCAACGAATTGGTAGGGATTGCAGACAAATTAATACTTAGGTATTTAAGGTATGTAAGCACAAATATCAGTTGGGTACGGTGTGTGAATGATGAATTATTTTTATTAAATAGAAAAAACAATAATAATATATGTAGTTATAATAATAATAATAACGTT
Organism: Micropterix aruncella; assembly: GCA_944548615.1. NCBI lineage: Eukaryota > Metazoa > Arthropoda > Insecta > Lepidoptera > Micropterigidae > Micropterix > Micropterix aruncella. The sequence goes on from OX155963.1 coordinate 4,150,832, forward strand.
TTCATTTCTTGTTTTTAACTCACTGGCCTATCGCAGAAACTAAATAATCCAATAAGTACTTATCAAATATGGATCGATGCCCGTCTCTTCGTAACGGACGTAATACACCGGTCTGCCGTGCGATGAATTATATTTTTTTCACTCACATTTTGCAATACCAGTCCAATAAAAAGTATATGTCTGTAATTAAGGTAAGTGTTGCTTTCAGAATATATTTTTTTGCATACCGATGCCTCTTATAATTAAAAAGTAAACTTCGTATAAGTAAAAAAAACAAGTCAACGATTTTTGGATTTTACCAATTATTTCATATTTTTGCTATGGGTATGTATTTTTTCCTTCCCGAAATCAATTGGTCATTACAGAATTATCCGAAAATGACATCCTCATTCCCCTGGTACCTATAGTCTGAGAGATATACGGCTCAAAGTGACGCGCGGCGGAATCAAATTTCCACCCTCTCCCCCCGCCACCCCCGGGGTGGTTGCCGATGGCTCCCGGTCTAAATCCGCTCAGGACCACCTATGGAACAATTGTGCCAAGTATGAGCCTTTAATCACAAAATGCAGGGTACATCGCACTAAATCCCCAGCTATGTATGAGAAACGTCCTGAGAGACTACACTATACTACATGAGAAGCGTCCTGCAGTACTTCGGTCATGTTGCCAGGAGAAACCCACAGAATCTAGAGAAAATGCTTTCCGGGGGTCAAGTGCAGGGAAGAAGAAGCAGAGGCAGATCACCGGCCAGGTGGATCGACCTCAGAAAAGAAGTAACAAAGGACTTATACAATCTGCGACCCGCCATGCAGAAGACAGTTCGAAGTGGAGGAGCCTCGTTGGCAAACTATTGTCTAGTGGACACGGTCCTCAGTAATGAGGGAATGACGGAGAAGAAGAAATTCGTTGTATTTTTTAGGTAGAATGGGACGAAGTTGGAGATGGCGCTTTAAGGAAAGTCATAACCATAGCAGTGGCGTGCCCAGGGTTCGTAAATAGGGCAAGCCCGACATACCTTTTTGTGTTTTTTTACGCTTTTTATAGTAAAAAAGTGGTACCTCTTTACTCTTTAATCTTCAGTTTGAAATTTACTGCTTGGGTCGTACATTCAATAAAGCACACTGAAGGCATGCTACTGCAAGACAGAATTTAACATATACTTATCAGCAGTCGCATACCTCTAGTGGCTTTAAAGGACTCTCTTGCGTCGTTGCGTCTCAAACGAGGTGCTGAGTTATTTTGTAGATTGTTTTCATAAATTTGATCAAATTCATATTGAAATTCAACACGTAACCAAGTCTGAAATTCCTTTATTTTGTTTTTCTTCATTAATTCCTATAACCCACATCGACTTGTGATTTTTGAAGAATGTTGTACAAGCTCTCAGCTTTTTCAAAAATTCGGCGGAAAACAAGGTGAAAAAATTTAAATGGAATGATCGCATCGAGTTTTCAAAATTCTCCGCTGCTAAAACCGTATCCCCGTCCCAGTCCTGCGGGTTGTTACATATGTCAGAAAACAAAATAATAAGAATACATTACTGACCACAAAGGACAATTTCCTCCATATTTTATCAGGCACTAAAAACCACAAATCAATTGAAATTACACAATAAAAAATTAGCCCGACGTCACTAGCACATTTAAATCCAAACTAATTATAATGAAGTCGCGCTTTCTGTTGACACGTTCGCATTCACAGTTCGCATTCAACGTCATGGCTAAGCAAGCCCGGCTTAACTCCCGATACAAAAGTTGTATATAGACATATATTGTTTAGCGTAATTTGCCACAGGTGCGAATGAGAGGAACACTGATTTTGAAAGCCGCATTGAAAGCCCAATATGTGCGAGTGAAACAGCAATCGCGCCCTGTCGATAATTATCGCACCTGTCGATAACAGTTTTTTTCTCGCGTGGAGCGAGCTGTGCGCGTTAGATGGCAGTAGTAGCGCTAGCAAAATAATTTATTTAATTGTTTTTTTTACGAATTGTGTTATTAATTTATTTAATCGTTAATTTGGAAGTATAGGCAAGCCAGGCTTTTCGGCTTATATGAAGAGACCGCCACTGAACCATAGTATCATCATTATTTGCTGCAGCAAAAAACCAACATACCAGCCGTCACGACCTTTTTATTAACTCCTTGAATTATTCGTTTGCCTAAGTAAAGTTGTCTTTCTTTCTCTGTTGAATAATTCCCTTTTTATAGCAATTAGGCAATTCGAGTGAAACGGGGAAAACCCTGAGGCGGTTTCGAGATTCGCGTGACTGACAGATGTTAGTTACGAACTCGTGACGTCATTACTTGTATGTCAAGATGGAGATAACCTCGTTCGCGTACCCCCGGGATAATCGGCGCTGTCTAGTTCAAACTTTAAAGGGATTTTCCTTGTTCTGCGAGAGTGGCTATACGGGCTCTTATAAATTACATAGACACTTACGGGCTTGCGCTGCAAAGCGTCTGCTAACTTAAAAATAATTGCACCTACTCGAATTTAAAATATACCTAATAATAACTTGGGTTATTTTTATGCTTACCTAACAAAGCATATCATTTCAGTATAACTTCATTTATTCATACGACTTCGGTAAGGCATTTGACAAGGTTAATCACCCTTCTCTTTTTGATAAATTGTTGAAAATCGGTATACATAAAGATCTATTGCGGTGGTTACAATCATATATAGGCAATATATGCAATGTGAGATTAGTAGTGAGGCTATACCTAGCCACAAATTATTTTTTAGTTTTACTATGCCTTGTGCCTAAGTATTCTGACCTATTCAGTCATTGGCTGGAAGCCTTTGCAAAATGACCATTTATCCTGTAGAGGTGGCACAAAAATTAACTAGTAAATATATTAAAAGGATTAAAAAATACGACTGCGTTACAAAAACTGAACAACTGTATTTATAATTATTTTTAATACGATTTTTTACGAAATATTTGTTGTTTATGTATTTATTTATATAAATACATGTACATATTTTTACGAAATGTACTCAATCAGACCTTTCGTTTGACACTAAACACGATTTATTTATGTTAATTTATTGACATTTGGACATTTGCATATATTGAGACAGGTATTTACCTAATATTTGTAAACTTAAGGTACCCTGGACAGTCGGGATGACACAACGATTCTAACAATACCATACACTTCTAAATCTGATCAAGCGTTAAGAGGTTATGGTGAAATAAGGAAACGGAAAAAATTCACAGATGAACCATGAACACATTACACTCTTTTTTTCTTGGGCAGTCGTGTAAAAATAAAAAAAACATCGACCGTCAGGCTTACATGTACTAACTCATCGGAAAAAAAATATTTGAGGAATATGAAGTAATAGATTTGACAGCTTTTTTTAAAAATTGTGCTTAATATAGAGACTGCCTCTGGCATTCTTTTCCAGCACATGTAACGACAGAAACGATCTTCTATTGCTTCAAACACGGACTCTAAAAACACTTTAACTCACGATCATAAATCTCCCTCCTTTTCCCTTTACCTCTCCCTTCCCTGCGTCATATGGTTTTATTGTTTTTTTTTCTTTAAATCCAAAAAATCTGTTAGATTTTAATGTTTGGTACATTTAATATGAATTGCCTTTATATATTGATTTTTTAAATAATTTTATCTTATTTTTAGTGCAAAACTTGTTGTCCAATTAGGTTAAAGTTAGCTGTAAGATATTGCTTCAACCCAATACGCTTGGCGATTTGATTGATCAAATAAAAGCGTTTTATTTTAATTATATTATTATATTTTATACAATTCTAATACAATAGGTTTTACTCACAACACGAGCATACGACACGTTGATCCGTTACCTATTATACATAAGAGATATTCCACTAATGGAGACTTCATTCTTTTAAAGATATTATATTGTTTTGTGCCTTAGGGCATACAATTTATTAAAGATAATATTAAATTAATACACACTAAAGGCATCTTTGAGCCATACGTGGATAATAAATGGTGGTCGTGAAAAGAGCCATTCTTTATTTCACTCTTTAATTTGAATTGTATCTTTTTTACTGAGTAGGTAGGTATCACTTTATTGTTATGATTTCGAGTTTTATTTATTTGGTCGGTGATAATTTTAATGATAATTTTGGTATATAAAAACGTATCTTTTATAATAATTACCTTTATTTTATATTTCTAATTTAGACTTCTTTTTGAATACTAATGATTTTGATTTTAATTGCGACTACGTCATATTAATATTTTTTGTATTTTTTATTTAATAACCATTTCTGTAAATACAGTTTTGATTAAAATCCAGCCAAGCTTAAGGCTTACCTGCTGAAGATTATGATAGGGTGACTTTCAGTGCGACTTTAGTGACCATCTTGACTATATTATAATATATATATATGCTGTAATTACGTAAGTTATGATTAGTCGGCACAGAAAGCCACTTTATAATATTTGCATAAAAAGATGAGACGTACTTAATGCTAATTTAATATATATATGCGTGAATTTTATTCGTATCATTTACACGTATGTTTCACATTCACTTATTAGATAACTCTTTTTAATTTATTTTTTTTGTACATTTTTATTAGATTTTAAATGTAGAATTATTTTATTGACTACTAACACCTTCCTAAGTTAATTTTGGAAAAATAATTCAGATATTTATTAACTTGATATACTTTTGACTAATTTAAAGTAATCTTTTTTAATTTCAACTCCATTCTAAATCTATTTTCCTGAATGATATTTCATGATGTTTTAAATACCTATAAGTACCCAGTTTGATTTCTTTGGGTTTCTTTAAATTATAAGTAGAATATTTCGAAATTGAAATAAATTTCTGGCACGCCTGCCTTAGTATAGGACCAAACCTAGTTATGCGGCGTTGACGTAGTAATCAAGATGCTGGTAATCAAGCAGTTTGCTTTCTTTTTTGCTACTGGTCCAAACACGATTTTTTTGTATTTCTGCGGGAATGTGTATCTCGTGCTTTAATTTAAGTAAGTTAATAGTAAAAACATATTTTTAAAAACAAGCTTGTATTAAAATGCTCTGTCTCGAGCCAACTCTGGGTGTAGCAGCCATGTCATAGTATCATAATTTAGAACGGGCTATCATAACTGAAGCTATGCAGAATTTCGTGTGTGTGCTGTTGACCGTTGAGGAGTCCCCTCGATGGAAGCCAACCCTAGATGCAGCAACACTGTCGCAGTAAAAAAAACGGGTTATCATAATTAAATGCGTATACAACATTTCGTTTCTGTGCTGTCGACTGTTGAGGAGCCCCTCGTCGAGAACCAACCCTGGGTGCAGCAGCCCTGTCGCGGTGAAACTTAGAACGGGCTGTTATAATTGAGAACTTATAAAAAATGTAGTTTCTGGGCTGTTGCCCGTTGAGTAGTCCTCTCGTCGGGAGCCAACCCTGGGTGAAGCAGCCATGTCATGGTGAAATTTAGAACGAACTATCATAAATGAATGCGTATACAAAATTGTGTGTCTATGTTGTTGATCGTGGAAGAGTATCCTCGTCGGATGCCGATCCTGGGTGTAGAATCAAGTCATGCTCACCATAAAAATGCATTGTCATCGGAACTGATTTAACATGTACAATTTCAACTTCATTGGATAAGAGGAAATGGTTATAATTCAGCTTGCAAGATTTGACCTAAACAAATATACTGACTAACATTGCAAGGTAAATAAAAGTTTGTAATAAATAATTATAATACATTTTTTTCTTTTAAGCATTTTGATCTCATACGCGCAAGTAATAAATGACGGTAATTATCATCAATACCATATGCGAATATATAATTTATTAAGCTCACTAATGTTCGCCAGTCAAAAAGACTTATGTCCGCCGCTCATCAATGAAATGTCATTAATTAAACCGAGCATTCGACAGCAAATTATTAATAATCCAGAATTTACGTTCACTATGGAGTAATTAAATCGTTTCGTAGGGTCGAATAGTTATTATTTCCCATCCGCCGTTCTCTTAAGAGCCCTATCACATATTTTTTCCAGAAAGGCAAGAAAAGTAGATTTTTGGCGTTCTAATTCCAAGAAATGAAGAGATTTCTACAAACTTTAATTACTGAATTACCTGGACCATTTCTTGATGTTGACCATAGCGGCCTTTAATTTTAGATATAACGAATATTATTTACTTATTCAGCCCATTTTCCGAAAGTCGTTATTCGTAAAACGCTCGGAAGGCAAACTTTGAGCTCCTTAATACAGTAATATCACTATAACGAAAACCGTATACTATTTTTTTTTATGTCCGTCATGTATTCTTGATGTACACTACGGCTTTATTTTTTCGTTTTTTGACCACATATCCAAGGTATACATTACTTACAATTACACAAAATTAAAAAAAAATCTTCCTGTATCATTCTAATTTTCTCAGAAATAAAATAAGATTCTTATATAATACTTATACTATATTAAAGTTCACTCTTTTAGCAATACGACATAATATAAATTATTGTCATTAGAAAGGAGAAAACACTGCAAAAAACAATTAGAAATTGTGTATATATTTGCTTGCGCAAGAGAAGAGCGCTCAGTGCCGCGGTTTTCTCCCAGGGTTGAATAGTTATTTATTTATTTATTTATTTATTTATCCTATCTTTTATAGTTACATCCAAAAAAAAATGCGTTCATTTTTTCAACTCATTTTAAAAGAATACCTACGCTATTTTGTAATAAGGCTCTTAACGTGCAATAAAATATTAAAATAAATATTCGCAAACGTAAAATTAGTTCCCAATTTATTTTGTGAATTATATTTGTTTTGGTTGTATTTATTTAAATAAACAATAAGAAAGTAGACATTAAATTGGCAGAAAATATCAACGAATGATGCTCAAACAAACGCTGGGCAGATTAATATATAGACACATCATAACTTACTTTGGAAATTTATTGTTTTTTCAGGACCTATACAAATGATGTTTAAATATGTTATTTTCTTTATTAGCAGTATCCAGGAAACACACAGAATTTTCAATGCATTATATTCAACATTATTAAATGTCAAGGACAAAGCTAATTACTTGTTTCTACTACAATATATATTTTTTAAATTTCAAAACACGTATGGAGGGAGGTGGAAAGAAGGGAGGTCATAATAAATAATATATTTAACTTGAATACATATGTCTATGGGCCCTTAACTATGAACTTGCTGTTCTATAAAAGAAATAAACCGTCCAAAAATTTGCATGAAAAATATATGTGTATATATGTATAATATTGACCCCTATTATCTATACAGATTTGTTATTTTAATGGAAGTTGCCAAATTCCACTGTTGTAAAACTCTCATGGACAGGAACCAATGAAAGATTTAAAGGCGTTTTTCATCGACTCTTCAAAAATGTTTTTTTCCCTGCAAAAAGTTATCTAAATTCAGAAAAAAATATAAACTCTATTGGAGCAAAATCTGGCAAGTACGGTGAATGACCAAGAGTCTTTAGCCGCAACTTCTGCAACTTTGCGACTGTTTCGCCGTGAAATTTGTTGTTATACGTTGGCACGCAGAAGCAGTGGCTATGAGCGATTGACCAGGCTCAGTAATTTAATCACGAGATTCTCCATCACAACTGTATAGCCGGCAACTGTATAGCCAGACTGCAAGAATCTGTAATAGAAAACGCCGGCACATGATCTCATATTTGAAAATAATGCAAAAATTCAACTTTACCATGGTTGCACAAACGAAAATATTTTAGGAAAAATTAATGACGTAAAGACAAATAATTATAGGCCTTCGATTAAAATTTATTTGAATTTGAAATTCCAACTGAAACCCAAGTTATCAGAGTTCGAAGTGGCCAGTGTGAAAAAACAGAAAATACATAGGTAAAGACCCAATAATATAGTTATATACTCGTATGTAGTAGTAGTAGTAGTAGATGGAGTGGGGGGCTTGTTTCCAGCCCTTGATGCCACCTAGATCTGTAAGGTCTTTTGTAACTACCCACTGTGTGATTAGGTCAGTGGTCAGCTAGTAGCCCGGTACTTCTTACCAGTCCAAGCAGGTCACTGACCTTCAAGTTGGGCAGATCGCTGGGTTCGAGAAAGGCTCGTCCCAGTAAACTGTGTCTTTGGCGGCGAGCCCTGGACAGCGACCAACAATGTGTATGCTGTCTTCAGGTTCCTCGCCGCATATTCGGCAATCCTTGCTCTCAGTCAAACCAAGGTTGAATAGATGAGCTCTAAGGGTCGTGTGTCCGGTGAGGAGACCGATAGTGGTTCTAAGGTTCTTCTTGCTCATGTCAAGTAGGGCCTTGGTTTTCTTCTGTAGTGGTTGCTCCATCATGGCTTTTGCCTGGCGACATCCCTGACTTTGTTTCCAGGAAGCCCGATGTTCCTGCTCCAAGCAGTCCCTGATGATTTTCTTACCTGTAGCGAAGGGGACCCCTACAGCTGGCTCCACTGGGCAATCCAGTGTGCCCAGTTTTGCCAGTCTGTCGGCCTCTTCGTTTCCGGGTATGCCTTGGTGACCCGGTATCCATATTAGGGTGATTTTGTTGGATTTTCCCAATTTGTTGAGCTCCTGCATGCAGTCCCAGACCACAGAAGATTCTGTGGTGGCTTTAGCCAGAGCGTCCAGTGCTGCTCTGCTGTCAGAGCAGATGAGGATTTGTCTGTTTTTTACCTCAAGTCGACTTTGTAGTTTTATGCATTCCAATATGGCAAGTACCTCGGCTTGGAAAACCGTAGCGTATTGTCCAAGGGGGATGCTGATTCTGTGGTTGGTTTTGGGTCCGTACACGCCTGCCCCAAAACGTCCATTTGTTCCTGAGCCGTCGGTGAACCAGGCGTCTGCGTTGTGGCTTTGAAGCTACTGCGGATTTTTCCATTCTTCCCTGGTGGGGATTAGGATTTTATAGGATTTCTCTACCGAAATTTTTTTCCGTAGTCGATCCTGGGTCAGAGTGAATGGGCTTTTGTGGAGGAGGTTTAGCTCAGGATGATTGTGCCCTCCTCGCTTCCACTCGCCCAAACACTTCAGTCTGTATGCTGTAAGTCTGGCGGAGTGGATGATGAGCTTGTCCAGAGGCGGGCAGCAGAGTGCCACCTCTAATCCCGCTGTTGGGGTGGTCTTCATGACGCCAGTTGCAGCCCTCAGGTAGTTACCTTGAAGGCTTTTAAGCATTTTTAGTGTCTCAAGCTTTTTCACCCTGGACCACCAGACTATTGCAGCATAGGTTAGTCTAGGCAGCAGTACTGCCCTGTAGAGCCATAAGGCGACCCTGGGTTTGAACCCCCAGGTTTTTCCCATGACTCTTTTGCACGTCCACAAAGAGGCATAGAAGGTTGTTCTCTTGCGCTCGAGGTGGTGCTTCCAATTGAGCTTTGGGTCTAGATAGACTCCAAGGTATTTGACTACTGTAGCGTATTCTATCTCCTTATCCCAGAGCTTGAGACACTCAACGGGTTCGGGTTTGTATTTTCTGGTGAAAATCATGGCCTTAGTCTTGCTTGGATTAGCGGACAGACCTCTGGCCTGGCACCAGTCTTGGGTGGTCTTAAGTGCTTTGTCCATGAGCTCCTTAAGTATTGATAGGAAGTTTCCTCTTACTACTATGGCCACGTCATCAGCGTAGCCGTAGACAGAGAAGCCTTGGTTTTGTAGATCTGTTAGGAGTTCGTCTACAACGATGCTCCATAAGAGGGGGGAGATGACTCCACCCTGTGGACAGCCCTTGGCAGGGATTCCCGTGATGGAGGTGTCGCCTTGATAGACGGTCAGATTCCTATTTGATAGCATACTCAATGCCCAGTCAATGATGGTCTCTGGTATTCCTCGTCTGTGCATAGCGTTTTTTATAGTTGCATATGATGTGGTGTCAAATGCTCCTTCGATATCCAGGAATACTCCCAGAGCGTAACCTTTCGCCGCTAACTGTGTCTCTATTGTGCTCATCAGGTGATGTAGGGCAGTGTCCGTAGATCTGCCCTCCCTATAGGCATACTGAGCATCAGCAAGCGGTTGAAGAGCTAGGTGGTTGGTATTCAGGTAGCCGTCAACTAGTCTCTCCAGTGATTTCAGGAGAAAGGAGGTGAGGCTAATGGGTCTGTAGTCTTTGGCAAAGATGTGGCCGTTCCTGCCTGCCTTTGGAATGAACGTGACTCTTGCGCTGCTCCAGGCATGAGGGACGTGTCTGAGGGCTATGCTCGCTCTGAGTACCTTTGTTAGAGGGCCCAGCAGCTGGCTTAGCCCTTTTTGTAGTAGGACTGGGTATATTCCATCCGGTCCAGGTGATTTGTAGGGGTCGAAGGAGCTCACGGCCCATTCTACTGCTTTTGGATTAACTATCTTGGCTGCAAGGGCCCACTCCCTGGGCTTGTGGAGCCTCTTGGAGTTCTCCCCTGCGGCAATTGGGTGTGAGGATTCCTGGAAGCCCGGAAAGTGTGTTTCCATTAGGAGCTTCAAGGTTTCCTTGGTGTCGCTTGTGTGCCCCCCCTCTGGTCGTTTAAGGCATCCCAGCTGGGGGCGGTTGTTAGAGCTGAGGATCTTGTTGAGCCTGGAAGCTTCGGAAGCTGTTTCCACGCTCTCACAGAAGTCCCTCCAGCTTCTTCGTTTGGCTTTAACAATGGCCTTGTTGTATTCGTTTCGGGCGTTTTTGTATTCCTCCCAAAGATGTTGCGAGTTAGTGTTGTGATTTCTTGCCCTATTGAAACACCTTCTCAGCGTAAGCCTGAGCTTGGTCATCTCTGGGTTCCACCATGGGACCTTTTTTGAGAGGTTTTTTTGTTTCAAAGGACAATTCTGCTCGTAGGCGTCTATAACGGCATTAGACAGTGATTGTGCAGCTGTTTCTAGTTGCTCTTTGGTGTGAAATCGATTCGGAACCGTGGTGAGCTTGATAGCCAGGTCCCTATCGAATCCTTCCCAGTTGGTATTTCTAGGGTTGCGAGCCCACTGAATTTCCAATGAGTGCCGAAGCGTTAGATGGATCTGCCTATGGTCCGAGCCTGAGGGTTCATCTGAGACCCTCCAGTCTTGAACCAGGTCGGCCACTTCTTTTGTGCAGATCGTGATGTCCAATACCTCCTGTCTTCTCGAGTCTATGAAGGTAGGTTCTGTTCCTCTGTTGAGGATGGTGAGTTCATTGCCTAGGATAAAGTCATGCAGGGTTACCCCCCTCGGGTTTATGTTGGAACTACCCCAGCACACGTGGTGGGAGTTCGCATCGCAACCCAGAAGGAGTTGGAGCCCGCGTTGTTTCGCATATGTCACTAGGTTGGTTATATCTTCTTGCGGTGGCAGGTCAGTGGAGTCATAGGGCATGTATGCTGACCCAATGAGTAGTTCCACCGTCCTGTCTCCTGTCAAGTTTGTTAAAACGACCGTTAGGTCATCGCCACTGAGTTGTGGCAGAAAAGTGGCTGTGACGCCCTTAGTGACCACGCAGGTCCTGAGTTTCCGAGTCGGTTGGGCCTTATGAATGGTTCCGCAACCTCCTAATCCACTTATAGTATCCCTAACAATCCAAGGTTCTTGGATTAGTGCTATACTTGTCTGCGCCACAGCCATGCTCCTGGTTAATATCGCCGAGGCGCTTTTGCTGTGGTGCAAGTTGATCTGGATTAGGGGACTTTTAGGTGGTTCATTTTGATGTACCTCCCTCCGATCCCTCCACTGCGTCCGACTCCTTCCTAGGCTTATTATCGACCAACCTTACGGATGCCCGTGCTAGCCCATAGTAGGGTCGGAAGTTGCAGGCCCTGAGAGTGGCCAATGAGGAGTCGCTCACCAGACAGGCGAAGTGGACGCTCGAGGCATCCTTCTTCGTGCGCCCCCTGGCGACCGCCCACCCATCGGTCTTCAGACCTGGGTTTTGCTTGTCGAGGAGTAGAAGTACTTTCTCGACAGTGTACTTGGGCTCCTCCACGTGGACCACCACTCGATGGCGTTTGGGCAGCTCATCGACCGGCAGCACACACACGGATTCCCCTTGGACGAGTAAGTCCGTGGAAAGGCTTCTGAGCCAGTTCCCCGTCTCCTCATCTGCGCACGAGAAGACGATTGCACCGTCCCTCTCCCAGCTGCCGGTAAAGGATGGTGTTTTAGTGCCAACAGGAATTTCCATGATGGCGTCAACAATCTTGTCCCGGATGGCTTCTATGTCGCCGGCTTCAAGTTTTTTGTCAGGGTAGCCCCTTATTATGAGGGCTAGCCTGAGGAGTCCTTTTGTGGCCTGGGCGTAAGAACCTTGGTCGGAGACTTTCGGTCTTTTCCCTGTCGCCTGATGGGAGGGGCTTGGGGTGTTTGGCCCTTGTCTGGGGCGTTTAGGAGCCCCAGGGGCCTCTGCAGTCCCGTCCTCCGGCTTAGTGTTAGCACTGGAGGCTCGGGGGTTAGCAGTTAGCCCCTCTCTCATCATTTTTTTGTAACGACGCCTTGCGGCGCCGTTATATCTAATGCGGGTTTTGGGTGGGCTTTTTGATGGGCCCGCCCCCGCGTTGGGTGCCTCCTGTGGTTCGCTTTGAGACAAAGGCACCCCCTGGAGAGCTTCAATTACGTTTGTATTTGAATTAGAATTATTTGTTAGGTCCATATAAGTTCCCACGAGTGCCGCGGTAGAGCGATATCACCCGGACAGAGCCGCGTATGACCGGGGCTTGGCTTATACTACCCGGAGGACGCCCGGTATCCGGGAGGCACCGTAAGAGACGCAACACTCCCTGCGCCATGCAGCCATTAGCACGGTAGCTTACACCTCGGCTTGGAGAGTTGGTCCGCGGTGGGGCCTTCCACACACAGTGTATTAGCCACCACTACCCGAAGAGCACCCGGCCTCGGGTATCATCCCTCGAGCCGGGATCCCTCTTCGGGCGTTCTCCTATCCGCCACCTGGAGACGCGCCCGGTTGGTGCTTAGCCGCCGGGGATATATACTCGTATACTCGTACATGCTATTTAAATATATTCATGAATACATATTATTATCACGTAAAAGGGTTATTTTTTTAACAAGTTAAGTCGGGGCTTTGGCAGCGAACGTTTGTCATTTTCCTCTGGTTATGTTCGAGTATGTTTCCTTAAGCCTCTTCTTTCGTGTATAAGCTTGTTAATTTCGAGGATATATTCGCGCATTGTTCATTTCATCGAGTAAAATAACCAGGGAATAAAACAATACTTTCCCAATATAAAGGAATTTCGCCTTCGCGAAATATTATGATGTTTTTGAATGACGAACGCGTTGAAAACTGTACTACTTCCCCTATCTAACGGTTCCGAGCAGCTTGGTCCTCATAACCTGTATGTTATTTTGGGTCGGGTCACGGTTCTACTCCTATCCCGAAGCCTCCTCGAAAAGGGACTAACTTGTAAAGGACTATATGGACCCTATTACGGCTGTGTCATGGACAGGTGGGATCGGATCAAATCTGGGAAAACAACTCCGGTGATACTTGGCGGTGCAAATAACTGGGGTGGTCTGAAAACGTATATTTCCTAAGCATGTTGACCTGATGTCATCTGCCTTTAAAACGATCCATTGGCCACCCGATTCTGTGTGATATTGATGGGCAAAGGGCGCCACAGTTGCGGTGGGCTGGAAGACGGAGAAATCCGTCCAAATCTAAGTGCCTCGCGTTAAGGCGTTAGATTCTCACGGACTTGTTGTCGAAGTTAGGCGGTGGACTGTATAATCCGTGTCTCTGCGTTTACTCCATGAATGAAAGAATGGTCTAATAGCCTTATAACTTCCTGGGGTGGAGGATTCGCCCGTAGAGGTTAACAACTCTAATGTGTACTACTTTCCCTACGGATACTATATTAAATTAACCAAAAGCCAGCATATCTATGATACGCAATTATCGCCATTATCACCATTAAATTATGTCAAAAAGTCATCAAGCGTGCCCATTTATCCTTCTATCCATACCCGAATCATGTACGTGCTCTCCATTTTTAATACTGCCTCTCAAGGGCTCACAAATAAGTAATGTCTGCTTCGTGAAAGGGACAGTGAGTCGTCTTCTTAAAATTGAAAGGAGCGCCCAACGGGTGTACCTTAAATTACCTCCTAGGGAGAGAAAGACTTTTTGAGATTGAGCGGACGGTGAGGAGCTTAGAGAGCCTGAGGAGCAATGGGGATATGAGCAGGGGGTTAGCAGAGAGGGTGGGGATGAGGGCTTATGGGTGAATTTACGGTGTTGCAAGCGATGAAATACCTATTTTACAATAGTATTAAAATGTGTCTTCAATGGGCAACCTGGCTGGCTGATATGCATATTGATACCATTCGCTGAGCGTCGCTTGTTTTAGTGATTGTTATGACAATTTAAACACTGATACAAATTACAATAATTATTTAAATAATGTTATTATATTAAAATAATCTAATTACTCGTACCAAAAAACCACTCATATCAAATAACCGACACACAAATGACGCATCTGACAAACTAAATCCCTTATGTCACAAACCACTACGGAAGTAACCTCACTTAAAAAATACAGTCCTATCTTATATTCACCATACTACGAAGTTCAAAAACTTACTATCTGATTGGACTTAAGAAGATACGTAATATTGTATCAGATAATGTATAAAATAAAGTCAAAAAAGGTCACATGTCAAAAATGTTGATGTCGAAACCGATAAACCAACTGTCTTTTTTTCAAATATTTTCTTACTAAAAGACGCTATTTATAATTCAGAGCTTATAATTTTTTCTTTATCACTTTTAATTTCACCACCTACTCATATCATATAATTTATTAACATTAGCAAGAATTAAGTAATTTTTTCACAATCCTTTTACCTCACATTAAACCTCATATTTCGACACTTTTATCGTAGCTTCGTCAATACTGACTTCTAAAAACTCTATGTGACGTTATTTTAAATATAAAGACAGTTTATTTGTTTTGTTTAATAAACTTTATGGCACACACAATAGAGTTCCACATGGTCGGCTTATTGCCAAGTCGCAAGATCTCACGACGTTGATGTCAACATTCATGTCAAATTTCTCAACAATAAATATTAATCATAATTGTAGTGAATAAAGTGCAATTATGCAGTCTAGATTAACCTGCGGTTGTACTCGGTCGGCGTTTGCATATCGGTCTAATTATAATGGAAAGGAAAAGTATATAGCAAAAGACCTAGTCAATGGCGGTATAACCATTCCCAACTGGGTAACCGGTCGAAGAGGTCTCAGCGGCCTAAGGTCCTAAATAGACCTAAAATGTCTGGTGAAGAAGACAACGGGAGACCACTGCACTATATATCCCTAATAGCTAGCAATAGAAAAGTCAAATAGCCATGGCTCCGAGTGCCCGGCGGCCCTTCAATGGGTCAGGGGTTCTAAGAATCCCCGGGTGGAAAACTGGACCGGGATCACCAGTACGGAACAGTTTTTCCTGATGGCGCAAGACCGACAAAAGGATTCAGAGCTAACGGCCAACCTTCAGTAATGGAGAGTCACCTCGAGAAGAAGAAGAAGATCTTACGAGCATACTGACAGGGTTATTGTGACTAAATATTTATGTTGGAAAGTTAATACGATATATAACAAGCGTATTTGAAGTAGTGGTCATAACAAATGAGTACAATTACATAATAAACATAGTAAAGAAAATAAAACAGATATTAAAGTGGTATTCTGGTCCAGCAATTAAAAAAATCTTTTTTTCCATGGCACATTTTCAAAGATTAGGCTTTTAAGAATATGTCCTCAAAAGGATTTTTGAAAATTCGAATTATCTACGGAGTTACAGCTTTTACGACGTGGCAAATAAACCGATCGTGCCGGAACCAATCGCTCAATAGACCCCCGTACTATAATGTAATCGCCGACTTCATGATTATGAAGCTAGAGCAGCTCGCTTAGCTTTAAGAACTTCAGAAAATGTTAATTTTAAAGTAGAACCAAATGTGAGAGTTAAGTACCATTATCTGATTTACGCTCCCGAAACTTTGTCTCGAACTTTAAACGCTTTTTTCTCGAAACTATTTTTTACGAACGAACTAGTTGACAAGATATCTCAAGTTCTACTTAAACGATTTATATGAAATTTGGTGGAAATCATATTTACTTATCCCTCTGTATACGGGATCATGGATTTTGAATTAAATAAAAAAAAATGGAAAAGTAAAGAAACACGAGGAGGCTACTAAACAGGGGCTGAATCGTGAGTTAGGCGGACCCAAAAACACAGTGAATTTTATGGCCCAAGCTGCACGAGACCGTTCGCTATCTGCCGACAGAAGCAGTCTGGCAACGTTGCGTCTAGTCATTCTGCCAGTTTAGCGCCCCCGCCAGGGGGTGCGGGGGTAGGGGCTCGAGGGCGACGCCGCGGCGCCCTCCGCCCGCTGGAGTGCCTCGGTCGGCGCCCATACAAACAGACGCCCGTCTAAAACACCTTCAGCTCCAGGCGAGCAAAGCGACGAACTGTGCCAGATGCCTGAAAAGAGAAAACGGCGACAGCTCAGCTGCCAATTGTCCCACCGACAATGCTGTCAAAAGATTTTTCAAAACCTGAGTAAAATTCGTCACTGCCGAACGAGCTATTTCCAAGCACAGAACCGTAATAAGTTTGAAGCCAACTTCATCGGTTTCATTTTTTTATTGCTTTCCAGCTCTAATAAAGTAGGTATTAGAGAAAGCACCATTTTACCTTCTACTTTGGATATTACGATGAATAACGTTGAGTAAGTATATTATTCTTATTGTTTGTCTCTTTATATCCTTAATTGTGTAATTTCATAATGGGCGGGTGTATTGTCATACAACAATTTCTTCTAACTAACTCTACTATGAAGTGTTTATGTGTATGTGTCCGTGTAACATGTCTGTAAGTGTGTGTCTTGTTATTGCTTTTGATCGCCAGAATTGAAATGAAATTCCGTTAATTGTATACCAACGCAAAATGGTAACCCAGCCGGAAATCGAACCCGGGACCCTACAAAAAAAGATCAGGCGACCTAACCACTCTGCCACCGAACCATGTCTGTGCAATCTATTGACAATTTCATTTATTAGGCTTCTATTTTGATTATTTAACACTTTGTTGCCAATTTTGTTAATTAGGATGAGTAACTTTTAGTATGTGCCCATTTGAATTATTGACTATTTTAATTAATAAGCCTTTATTTGGTTTCTAATAAGATTTTATGATGAATAACTATTAGTGGGTTCCAAATAAATCAAAATTTCAATTGTGATTGTAGTTTTATTAAATACTAATTTTCAAATTCTTTACTGCTGTATGTTATGTAAAAAGTAGTAGCGAGACTTACTACCGTCAATCAGATACGACGCAAATGTAATATAATGTAATGTGCCCTATTTGCGAACATAGAAAATTTCGATTTCTACCGTGTAAAAATCGAAATTAGTCATTATGCAAATCGACCGCTATTTCTTTGATAATGACAAATAGAAATGGACAACGTGATTCCTTAACGTGAATACAGTACATTGTCGCGTTGTCGCTTCTAAGTTTCAACAAGCATTGTCGAACCCCTGCTGCTCGAATGCGCGAAACGAACGTCATGTACGCAGCTCTCGTTTCTGAACGCGCCTCTTTAGAAACGTCAGATAACGAAATCGTAAAAATGTCGTTTGATTTTGTGGTGCTGCGTTCGTGATGTAAAATACACAATTTAAAGAAAATGTCGTCGTCGCATCTAATCGAGAAAGGGTCTGCCCTACAACCCTGCGTTTTTACCCTTAACTAACAGTCCGATAGAATTACTGGGTTTGACATGAAAGTTACCAGGTGTGATTTTTCTATTATAATCAATAAATTACCTCATGTGGAAAAAAACAAACAAAGAAATAAAATACCTTTTATATGGAGATCTTAGGAAAGAGTCTCTGGAGCCCAATTAGGATTCTAACATTTATACTTAAAACATCGTTTACACTGAAAATACGCATTTTAAAAATCTAAAAAAAATGGTATTAAACAGTGGCTTCGTGATCAACGTATTTTGTCGGCTACAACGGGCGAACCCGTCACCTCAGGAAGTTTTAACGATAGTGATCGTTCTATCTCCCGTGAAGTGAGCACATATGACTTAAAAAAATACAAATCCACCGCCTAGCTACGCTAACATGCCCGTCAGATACCAACGCCTTACGGCGAGGCTTCTGGAAAGGTAAACAGCGGGCAGCCTCGCCCCCTGACTACCAGTTTCGGAAGGATATCTCCATCTGGAATAAACCATCAGGATAACTCTAACCTCCCGACTGGTTACGGGTCCGAAGTCGCTTACGCGGCCTTAACCTGCTGTATATTATGTGGTGCTGCTGTATATACGGACAAACTGGGGGTTTGAATCTATCGCGGACCATTGGCATCTTTTTCCCGGCTCTGAATTCAAGATCAGGTAGCCAATTGGTCATTTCGTGTGGTTGACCCCCCCCCCCCACCCCGCCTCCCCCCGCTGCTTAGGAGACAGTATATTTCCATAGTATCTACACTCCTTCAGTGATTAGTCAGAGTGCACAACCGATTGGCTTAGCCGAACGGTAGGGGGAGGGGGGAGGGGGGTTTGTCAAAATGTATATATCCGTCTTCATCTTGAAAAAAAAATATTGCGCGTTCACAATACATTACCTCCTCGTCGGTTGGTGGGCTACCGTTACCTAGTAAAGTAATATAAGTTTACCGGTAAAGTAATATATGTTTATATGTAAGTTACATGACAATAATATTGTAAATGATCGGCCGAAATGATTTATCTGATATATCTAAAATAATTATTTATCATCGATGAATCAATCATTACAATCCAATCATCTAATTTTTCAATTATTGATGACCTTTTATTAATTATTCTCCTAACATATTGTTACATTTGTCAACCACGATATTTACTTTCATACCATGTTCTTACAATAATAATCGAAAAATATCATATAAGGATCTGATACACTTGACTGTGTAGATACAAAACATTGATCGGAAAATATGTAAGATAATTAAATCTATCGATATATTTTCTATCAAATTATTTAACAAAAAATACGTTATGGCCGCAATATTATAAAATGAAAATAATCACTAACAGTGTAGAATAATAACAATAAGTATTTGGTAACGTAACGTAACGATTCAAAGCTGTGAAATTAGTCTATTAGAAATTTCCCTGCAAATTGAAAATTAAAAATTGTTTGATAGACTAATTTATGTCATTCATGTAATAATTTTGTTTTTCAATCCAAAAATATCGTAATTTAACCTTGAATAGTGGTATTTTTCCTTCTCCACACAAGCCTTTACTTTTATCTGGTAGCTTGTTTTAGCATGCCATACCAACGTAGTTGGTATCCCTTTTAAGGATATTGAGGTAAGAGTGGGGCAGTACTAAGTTTTCCCGGCTCTTGCAAAATGGTCTTCTCTTTCTACGATTTCTACGATCTCGTTTTACGATATATTTTTAACATTTAGCTTTATACATTTTAACACATACAAAGATAGCAAGGTTGAAAACTGAAATCTGATTTTTTTTGAAAGGTCCACACAGATTTCTATACGACATTAATTATTTAAAATTCTGATGGATTGTTTTCGAAGCGGAAAAACGTTTTGTCGCAATTCTAATGCGCACATAAGGGGATTCCGCAGCGGAGGCGTCACTTGAAGTAAACGAAGTTAGTAATTGTATTATCCTTTACTCCAATGACGTTAGGTAATTTACGTAAACATAACTAAAGTAAAAATTAAAATCGGTAAGATGTAGTCTATACTAATATTATAAAGAGGTAAAGTTTGTGATGTTGTAGGAAGTAATCTCTGGATCTACTGAACCGATTTTGAAAATTCTTCCACTATTAGAAAGCCACGTTATTTGTGAGTGTCATGGGCTATATATTAATCCGATAAATTAAAAGACTTTTTCGTGGTAGTCGGATTTCCAAAGTAAGTCGGAAAAAACGGTCGAACGAAAACGTTTCTAACGAACGCTGCCTTAACCATGAGAGATTTATGATTAAGTTGAAAAGAAAAGTTGTAGAGCTTGATAATGCCTACAAAAAAGTCAGCGACAGCATATTCTAACTTTTATATTTAAGTAACAAACAGTAGTATTTTATATTTAAAAAAATAATTTAAATCGTTAGGTCAAGTTTATTGGTCATATTATCAACAATTATGAATTATTATCCAAATAAGTAAATTTATCATCTCAAGTGTTTAAAACAAAAGACTTTTCCCTTTTATTGCATATAATATCACTTTTACTGCATAAATGGTTAAACAGACTCACAAATAAGACACTCACAAGAAGACACTCACAAATAAAGGTAATATAGTCAAATTAGCATTCAAATACATACATACATATGCAGTAAAAATATAACCCTTCTTTTGGCAGTCAGGAAATAATTCATAGCACTCAGTACTAACCAAACCACACTCATAATTTCATCACAAGTAAAAAGTTTTACCGCCCAACGAAGTGGGCACGGGTGAGCTAGTTACCTTGTATTATCTTAACTGTCCTTATCACTGAAACCATTGCGACTGACCAGTTGCGAAGCAATGGAAAACAACTATAAAAAAAACGCTTTTGTTTAAGTACATCTACATTCGTGCCATTAGTACCTATAAATAAGTGTTTCGTCAAAATGAAAAAATATATATTTTTTGCAAATTTTAATCAGGAGTTTGGTATTATCGCCGTTCGTCCACTGCTCTTTTAAATGTTACGAACGTATGCCGGTGGAATATGGATCAGAATAATAATAATAATAATAATAATTTTATTCATTCAAAAAAATTAATGTACAATTGTATTAATTGCAGAATCTGTCTAACTAGGCCATAGCCCGTACCAAGGAAGACTCTATGTATGGCAAAGATTTATTAATTTGCACATAAAATTAAAATAAAACATACAAAATATGATAAAATATGAAACAGATAAACCAATTCAATTTAAACTTATAATTATATTTAAAAATATTGATAAAGTATGGTCATGAAAATAAATATTAATATAAAATGTCGTAATATCTAGAATACCGCTACATCTCTCATTCTCCTTGATCACATGATATTTGACTCATTAGACCATTGTTTTTTTGGACTTTTCAAATTCCAAATTCAAATTTTATGTGGTTGTCTATTTATTTCATAAATCGCTTAAAATATCTTGTAAAATCCAACCAATCTATTTATACACTTTTTCTTTGCGGTATTAGATTAGTGCGCTAAGCTTTTTTAAGTGTGAACCATGATAAGGCATTCTGATGACCTAATTCTGAACCTCTGTCCTGTTTCCTCATCTGCAAACAAATGATCTTGCCTCCCATTCTTACTTTGAGATGAGCGCCGCGTTGAACGGCGTTACCAACCGCTGACTATGACAAAAATACCCGAAAATAATTGTAGAATGAATATTGATTGTAAATAGTGGTTTGGTTCGTAATTCCTACACGAAGAAGATTCAGTACTCACATCATTTTAACAAAAAAAACATCATCTATATGGCATAATGTAGCATATTGGGGTTGATCATGCGTATCACTAAGAATTTCAAAAATCACAACAGCATGATCTTGCTTTATAACTCACTAGTGCGCTCTCATCTTGAATTTGGGTCCTCGATATGGAACCCATATTTTAAAACGTACTCCGATAGAGTCGAATCCATTCAAAGGAAATTTCTGAGAATGCTATCATTTAAATGCGGCCTTAAGAATCATCTGACTTGCTACGAGGAAAGACTGACTGCTTTTAAATTTGTCACATTAGAAAAACGCCGGCAGGTTGCAGATTTAGTGTTTCTGTACAAAATTTTAAATAATAAAATCGATACCTCTTGTATAGAAAAAATACAATTTAACATTACTAAAAGAAGTCTTCGATACCCAGACTTATTTAAAACACCTTTAGCAAAAAACTATACCGGAGTTAATAACGTAATCCCACGTATTTGTCGTCTGTATAACAAATTTCATCTTGACAATCGCATCGATATATTTCATGATAGTTTATGCTCCTTCAAAGCGTCCCTCTTTAAAATACTGTAATTCTGGTATTTTTTGTTTTTTTTTTCCTTTTTTTATACGTAGTTTTTTAAAACATTCAACCATTGTTCATGCATTGTGCTAATTGTGTACTCATATAAAAAGGATATTGATGTAGTCATGTAACTGTAGTATATATATGTCACTGTATGTGTTGTCAATATTCTGTTTGGGTACCAAATAAAATAAAATAAAATAAAATAAAATAATGACAACGGCGTATTAATATGTCATATATTTATGTCATAAATATTATGCAAAATATTTATATGGCATAAATATATGGCAGTCATCCCATAATTTTGACGTCAGTATTATCAGATATTATATCATTCAAATGTATATATCATTATTTTATTCACGAACGCCTTGAATAAAACTACGACAGATGAATGAGACTTGAATCCATTTTCATTGTTAGGCACAAGTAAGTATGTCCGACACACACAAGAAAATTATGGTCTATAATAAATCTGTATCTTCTTTCTCACAAAAAACAACCTAAGCCATATAATATTTAACAAGTTGATAACATGTACAATACATATCTACAATCTAACTTGCAATTAAGTGGATGATGTCATAATTGATGTTTTCATTATCTTTGATACTTGTTTCAACAGTTTGTGGGCAGCACAAGGGACGTTTGAAACATATTTCGGGCTGTTTTTATTGGAACAATATTTCTCTAAACTATTATGACAGGTTAGATACTAATAATAATAATAATAATAATAAAACGCTTTATTTTTAAGAAAAGGCGAGCTTATTGAATGCAGGCAATATTTAGAACTAACCTATACTATTGTACGAATATTATTTGCGAGTAAATGCTACATAACTTAACCTATATGAAGAGTATAACAAATACAAAAAGATGATAGAAAGATATATATATATATATATATATATATATATATATATATATATATATATATATATATATATATATATATATATATATATATATATATATATATATATATATATATATATTTAACACATTGTGGGCACAGGATGTGCCACTCCAATACTATAGTAAAATTTGTAAGCCTACTACATTATATTTATATCAAATATTTAATTATATAAAGTTTAAAAAGGCTTCAAAAAATGTGAACAGGTTTTATAGGTCTTTGTTACGAAATGGCGTGATTGTTGCAGCGCTGTTTTTTTGTTCGTTTGTTTCTAGAACTTTTAATAATAAGTTCACAGAGTATTGATTTTCAATTTTTACTATAACACTGTTTTCCGTCTTTTCAGGTGAGTGTTTCATTCGGAATTCCAGTGAGGCAGCTGGCAACTCTCAGCAGCTGCACTTAACGCGAGTCAGTGTGGAGCAGGGCGCGCCGCGAAAGCCGATGTCGCCAAAATGGCCTGAACTTACAAACACTTAAGTTCTCCTCGAGTCGGGAGTTAAGTTTTATCCGAGTTTCACTCAAGTGATAGTGCTTAGCCGTGGTAATTGATTAGCGATGCGCGAAAGCCGCGCTCTCGATTTACTACCGGCCACTGGGGCGGAGCTATTGTTCGGAGTTTTGGATAGTGCTCCAAACTATATGCCGATGATGTACAACTATATATTCACTCTCCGCCAGAATGCGCTATCACTTACTTGAATTCTGATCTTTAAACCATTTGCGAATGTTCATAAATCCTACTCACAGGCTATTCTTATTGGAGGCCGTCCATTGCTATCAAAATTGGACAAAGCAATACGCAAACCTTTTAAACTCAATAATATAATCATTTCCATCTCGAATAAGGTTGAAGATCTCTTACACAGTCTCTCTTCTTACCTTGCTTGACTGTGCAGTTGTGGCTCATCTTGATTTATCGGTGGAACTACTCATCAAACCAGAACGTTTGAAAAATATATGCATACATCTTCGGTCTACTTAAGTATGATCACTTGTCCGAATATAGGGCACAGTTAAGGCGCATTTGCCAGTACATCAAAAGATAAGTGTTCATACATATACTTGCTCTCCTCTATCGTATACTTTCCTAATCAATACTATTTTATCGCCATGAGCATTTCGAACCGTTAAGTTTCCACGGTCTTGTACTTCTCGTCATAATCAAATCCTCGTCATAATACTGACTTCTAATCATACTTTTTCTGTGTTCATGGTAGATGACCCCAGAACGATATCTCAGCAAATATATGACACAAGCCTTCTTTCGAATTATTCAAGACTCACCTCAAAAAGTATTACTTTCTAAGAAGTAACCAGTTCTTCCCTTTCTCTTTCCCTCCTCTCCCAGTTTCTTCTCCTCGCGCACTCTTTATTTTAAATACAGTGGTTTTTTTATTCTACGCAGAGCAACTTTATTTATTTATTTACTTATTTACAAAGAAATATTTAGGAATTATTTTTACAGAATGATTTTGCGTCACTCCTAACTAGGCAGTGCCTGTTCCAAGGAGAACGCCAATTTTATATGTTAATATTTGAAATTTGAAAATTTATTTTTATCAAGAAATGTTAAGAAATTGTTATTGGTAATTTTAAAAATCACAATAAAATAAAATAAACAAAATAATCCTTAAAAATCAAAATAATAATTAAATGATAAAATTAGTACAAAATGATACTTATAAAACTAAAAAGCTGAATTCACTCTAGTTTGCATATGGGCAATTTATATTGTTAGAGATGTGAGGGTGTGTAAAGTGTGTATGTGTGTGTAAATGTGTTGCTATTTTTGAAATGTCTTAAGGATACTTTCAGTTCCCGTTCTTCCTTTAATATTAACCACTGATGAGATTTTTTTTAAGAACCACCTGTGTCAATCCTAAATATATCGAAGTGTTTTCCCAAAATATTCATTGTTGTTGAGGTTGACCAAATGATGTAAATCTCAAAGGCACTATATAATGTGGATATAAATATCCAAGGCACTATATAAGGTACTATATAATTGGGTTCTTAGCAGGGAACAATGTCGCTGCTTGCGCGCGATTGAAATTTAAAGCTGTTTTGAAACAATACAATCGCCTAAGGTCAAGTATTTTCGTTTGCTTATTCGTTTAATAGTTTTTATTTTCACAATAATAATAAAATAAAAAATATTCCCTAATAATAATAAAATAAATAAATAATAAAAACAACGAGCGCATGTACCACTCTATGATTATTTTGGTTGCAATATATTGTCATGAGGAAATAAGCTTGCCATTTGTATTTTAATTTTAAAATGACTAAGCCTCAACATCGATGAACATCTCATTCATGAACATCAAAAAATAACGAGGTTAGTCGTAAAATAAGCTTCTACTCTCTACAGGTGCTTAAGCGATTTTTCCTTATGAATACCAAAATAATCCTTGCGCAATCACTGCTTTTGCCAATGCTGTATTATGCAGATATGTCTTACATCTGACTAAAGAACTGTTGGGAATGTTTGCATATGATTCACCTTCGATCTAAGTAAGTATTCCATATGACAAAGGACAAATTATCCTTTATAGTCACTTCTTTTTCGCTTTGGTAATCGTCTTCATCGTCCTATCTTTCATTCTTCTTCGAGCCATTATCTTCCCACGGCCTACAACTTCGTTTAGGCTTTGGCAATCTTTTGAAAATCTTTTCTCACTCTATGGACTTTTTCGTATTCTTCAGGAGAATTTTTCGTATGCTTGCAGAATTTGGAATGGTATCCCAGAAAAGCTCTTACCGTATGTGGAATCCTTTAAAGCTCGGCTTAAACAATAGGTACTACCTCTCTCAGATGTAGGTAATCAATTCTTTGCCATTTTCCGTCGTCTCCCTCTTCCAAACTTTCTCCTCCTCGGTATCAATTTTTACTTTTTTATCTTTTTAGTATCTATACTTTTAAGAGCTCTTTGCTGAAAACTTATTTATCATGAAAATCGAAGTCTAGAAATCGTTATTGTCATTTATTCATATATTTTAGCATATTTGTCATAAAGTATATATCATTAATTTAAATATAGTCACATGACCTTTAAAGATTTATTTATATATAATTTGTAGTTAGAACCTTCGTAATTCTATCTTTTATTTTAATTGCGCGTTGCAATGGGGGTAACTCTTCCCAATTTTATTATATTTTTAATTATATTTTCCTGATCTTAAATAAAGATTTACTGTAACTCATTAATTGAGCTTTAATTTTCTAGCATGTCTTCCCTACATTTACAACATAAATGCTTTCTTATTCGTAGTATTTCATTATGTCTCTCCTGGTTAGGCTTGGCACAAAGCGGGAGCGCGTCCCATATGGCGACTGTTTTCCTTTTACAAATTATCGTAAATATCGTAGCAGGCAAGCTATTCCTTAATGGCTTCCTTCGAATGGATTAAGCCCTGGGGAAGAAAATTAAAAAAAAATACGCGAAACAATTCACAAGATGAGATGGATAGCGAGAAATTGACTTTATATTACTACTAGCTGTTACCCACGGCTTCACTTTGCGTAAAGTTTCAAATCGATTTGTTAATTTGAGTAAGGTGGCGTTTATTTGCCTTTCTATAGGCTATCTTTAGATATATAGTGCGAGACGCCCCCTCAGATGCACGCTACCTATCTCGTAGACGTACACGTCTTGTTCATCGCTACCCGCGCCGCCTTCAGCTGAATACTGACCTAGGTATTTCGAGTTGCTAGCACGCGTTACTATTTTCATGATATCTCTATAAATATACCACCTAGAAACTTACAGTTAATAGCTAATTTTATATTTATTCAACGACTGTGATAATATATTAATTTATTCTGGTAAGGACTATTATTTTAATGCTAATGCCATCAACAAACACTGCCTTCTTATTTTTCTTATTTTTTTGGGACATAAAAGCAGTAATTGTAGCTTAAATATAAAAGTTGTATGCAGGATATTTTTACTGGACGGGCATTTTTTTAGTGGTTCAATCAGTACAACGAAGTAAGCAACTTTTAATATATATTTTTTAAACTAATTTTTTTTATTTTTAATTTTTTTAAATTTGTTTTTTTACTAGATTTTAAGTAGTGTGATTACGATGCGTTGCCAAATCGTAGCAATATAATAACCATACAGAGTGTTTTTTTTAATTATTGATATCCGTGTAGTGTGTGAATCAGTACCTACGACGAACTATACAAATGTTCATATGAATTTTTGGAAAAATCAAATATAAAAAATATATATATTTCTTTTTTTTGAATACCCCAGCCGAACGTTTACGCTCGGGCGAAACGCGCGGACGGGTTGGCCAAATTCTGGGACGATTGAACATCTGCGTCGGAGGAGTAGCGCCATATGGCACCGTATGCGGGGCCTTAAAACTCGGGTCGTCGCTCGCTTTAATTTTAATTTTGTTTTAAGAGAAGCTACTGGCTGTTATACTTTGCTGTTAGTATATGTATGTAAATGCGGAATTGCGTTAGTTTGCTTATTATTCACGTCAAGAATATTGCGTGAAAAATAAGCTCACTTTAAATGCTACCAAATGTAATAGCATTATATTCAGTCGCAAAAAGGATAGCATCAACTTCAAATACCGCGTGAATGGTGAATATATCCCTGAAGTTCAGTGCATTCGAGATCTTGGGGTACAACTGGATAAAAAGCTGACGTTCGATCAACACATCAACTGTATTGTTAGCAAGGCGTTGAGGACACTGGGTTTTGTTAATAGAATATGTAAACCATTCTCGAATATTAACATCTTTAAAACGCTTTACTTTTCCTATGTTCGTAGCACCTTAGAGTTCGCATCGCAGATTTGGAATCCGCAATATGGCGTGTATAAAAATAGGGTGGAGGGCGTCCAAAGACGTTTTACTAGATACCTGGACTATCGTGAGCACTTGGGACTTGGAACCTACGAGAGCAGGCTGAACTATTTCAGTATGTGTTCACTGGAAGACCGCCGCACAGCGGCTGATATGACATTATTGCATAAAATAATTCACAACAAAATTGATAGCCCTCATTTGGTAAATAAACTGTCGTTGTTAGTTCCACCACGAAGGGTTCGCTCTCCTCGTATGTTCGAAATCCCTCGTGTGAATACTAGTTACGCCCAAAACTCTGTTATGCACCGCTTGATGACCACATATAATAGACGATTCGAAGATATCGACATTTTTTACCTGAATCAACCTAAATTCAGCGAAGCTGTCCTTAGCTCACTAGGCGTCTAGGAAGTGATTACACAGTGAATATAATTTGAATATCTATATCCTATCCTATATATATCCCATCCCTCTCCTTTCCTATCCTTACAATAGTTCAATTGCAATTTAATTTAATTTAGTGCAATGCAATTTTTGATCTACCGTATAAGAAAATAATGTAGGAAACAATTAATCGGCCAGCGAAACTGTGTATTAGAATAACTAGTAATAATTAATGAAGCGCTGTATGTTTCCCGAAATAAATAAATAAATAAATAAATAAATAAATAAAGAAACACCAATAACCACTTTTTTATCGGTAATAACTGAAATAATGGGAAAGGGCCAATGAAACAACATAGCTTTTTAACGGAAATAACTAAAGGAACCAAAACATAGGCAGCCACTTCGGGTGGAAGGGAGAGATGGGTGATGACAGGCGAAGAAAAGGGTGGAAGGTGGTGGACGGTCTATTGAAAAATGTGGGGAAGGCAGCGGGAACCCGGCGAACACCGGCATCAGTATATGTATATTTATATGCACAAGCATCCTTGTTATCTTCATCTTATATGCATTAATTTTATAATGTAAATAATTCCTCCATATAATTGCTAAATATTATTTTTCAAACCTGGCATTTTTGACAATTAACCCATTTCACAAGTAGCACGGAAGGCAGCGAGGCGGCGACTCGGCGACAAATATTTTTCTTTGCGCAGTAAATTTAGGCCTCAGCGGAAGAAAATCTGTCTCGAGGATTAAGCTTAAGCCCTAGGATTAATGACTTTTGTTTCATAATTGGCTGGCTACAGAACGGAAATCCTTTAAGCAGAATTTATCGAGTTTCCACAACCAGACAAACAAGGTTGTAGTATTAATGGTTTTATAGACACAAATTCAATCTGAGTTGCCGTGTAACTCAAGGGGGTTTTCTGAATAATTCTTGGGATTTCAGGCAATTACCCAATTAGCCGAAACAGAGTTTCGTTTATGATGTATTCAAGAAACTAACCTGTTCCAATTAACCCAATGACACACGAAGCCGGCGAAACGCCGGTCAACTATATTAGGTATGGTATTCATCTCCAGTTTTATTTCATAATTTGAAAAAAAAGAAAGTAAATGCAGTAGGAACGGTTGGTTGGATGAGCAAAAATATGCCACTAACGTACAGAATAAACGCAAAAAAACAAAAGAAATTGAGACGAGGTGATGCCCAAATTTTGTATAGCCATGACATAGCTTCAACTAGAGTTGTCGACTACAGCGGGCGAGCCCGTCACCTCAGGAAGTTTTAACGATTACTCGTTCTATCTTCCTGGAGTGAGCGCAGAAGACTTAGACGGTGGACAAAAACAGTCCACCGTCTAAAGTGTTACCCAGCGGGCTTACACTCACGCTCTAGGTTACACTTCGAGGTCGCTTGCGCGGTCCTCTCCCTTACGAAGCGGTGAAACGGTGTATACCGAATCTATCGCGGACCACGGCATCCTTCGCCCGGCTGTTCACCCAGGATCGGGTAGCCGATGGTCGTTTCAAGAGCAGTCGCCGTAAGGACCGCAACCACCCCCGCTCTATAGGAACAGTACTACTTCCAGACTCCGCCGACTGTTAGTCAGAGTGCGCAATCGATTGGCTTACTCCGCACGGTGCGCAGACCGTCCAGGAGCGCTAGAAAGTTGATTCCTAGGGGAAACTAACCATAAGGCCAGAGTCCTACCCAGGCTCGCACTTCATGCGTGGAGGCCGTCGGATAGGTGTTGACCCGTGAGTGTGACCAACCCTGAACAGCATGGGTATTCGTGGCCAACTCAGCAAGGGCCCATTAACCCCCTGACATAGCTGCAATAAGATATAGCGACTATAGGACAGGTATTGCGGAAAGCATATTAGAGAATATTACGCTACCACCGTACAAGAGGCGAGGAAGGGCATCTAGAGGAGGATGCCCTTTACGATTACAGGCTCTACAATGGGCACATTTTCCTAGACAAATTTCTTTAAATCCTATCAAACAAAACCCGTCCAGGCCTTGTAAAATGTTTTCATTACTGAAAGAGAAAAGTGAATCGCGATGGGAATGTGAGAAATTCTTAGTGGCTCTCCACATAAAAGTTGTAGCATAAAAGTTATGGGCTCTCCACATAATAGTTATGAAAGTTGTAATAATTAAATAGTGTTTTTATGTCATATTATTAGTGGTGGATTGGGTTAAATACGTCGAAATATAAAGACTTTTGCGGGTTAGTTAGTTTGAGTAGGAAGTAATATTTAAGAATTTAAAAATATATACATTTTTGTACAATTCTTAAGAGCTCCCTAGAGGCCTAGACGATCAAAATTGCTTGTCAAACATTTACTTGCTTGACAAGAAAAGCTTGACGCGGCTTAATGACACATTAAGTATGTTTGTCAAACATTTAAATAACCATTTGCCGGCGCAGCGACTACGCATCGCGCGCTGGAAAGAAATCGCGTGCTTGTCAATCAGTTTTGACATGCTTATCAAGCTTCTTTTTTTATTTCCCGGCGCGGCGTCTTCGCGTCGCCTTCTGAGAGGTGATCGCAACCCGCAGGTAATACGCAACTATTTTTTATTAAATATTTACAATAATACCAAATTTTGCAGTTATGTACCAGGAATTTATTATAATTAGAGGGAATTTAAAATACTTATCAAATAGCGGCAGTTCGGTAGATATTTATTTACATTAGTAGCGTCATTTAATATAAGCATCATGTATTTTATAAGTTAGATATTGAGATGAAAGGTAAATATAAATCGTAATTATTCTCTGTAAATGACTGTTATACAACAAAATTATTTAGGTTTTAGGTTAAGCTATATTTTCAAAAGAGTAAATACTGCTAGTGCTACCTGTTGGCAAGTCGAAACAACTTCTCGAATAGGATATGGAAGAGGTAGCTTTCAAGGCTTTTACTGGAAGAGCCTGTAAGTGCAAAGACCCCAATACGTTACAGGGACTGAACGACACGACATTATAAATGAATTTTAAAATAGAAGAGTGGGTTAGAAAAGGGTGTTAATGGCATTGGAATTATTTTTGTTTTTTACGGTTTTCTGTTTTAACCAAAATTGTTCATTGTGAGTTTTGTTATATAAACTAATACTCAGAATATTTATCCATAAAGCAATGATTTCTCATGCTGCTCCATTCAGCTCGACAATTTGGTGATAATTACAGTAAGCACAATTCGTACAGCTCCAATACTGCAGTCAGTTAAGTTAAAAAATTATAAGTTTAAGATCTTTTATAAATTATAAAGTTTTGCTTTAAAAAGAAGGAAATAAAGTCTATTGGCTGATCTATGTATGAGATTTTATTTTATTTCAATAATGTATTTATTTACTTCATTAATTTTTGTCGCAAAAATGAACTATGGTTACAGTGAAAAAAAATATTGATATTTAAATTAAAAATAAAGGACCAAATTGGTTTATCCTTAGCTCATGCAGCCCGAGGCCCGACACACATCTAACTAGGCTTATGCCTGTACCTAGATGTGCGATTTACGACGTAATTCGGTTTGCGAGCAAACGTATAAAAAAACACTTTATGAAGAGATTAAAAAAAGTAATTCTTTAAATCTAGTACTTCTAAAAATTCAGCATCTTTACAATTATTACTGACAACATGTTCATGTTCCTTGTGACTGGTCATTGGCCAAGGAAAAACCGCTATAAAATTTTGTATAGGTAATATATTATTCGTAAATTCGTTGTACAGAGTTTGGCTGCTCTATGTATATTATTGCTTAAAGTTACAAATTCATGTGTATATCCGCAAATTGTCGTTTCTTTCGACCCTTTTTTATTCTTTTACTCCCATTATGCGAGGCAAAACTGGTGTGACGCACCGCTGCCGTCGCACAGATGGTTTCTGTCATCTTGCGTTCCGCCTCCTACTATTCATGGCTAATATCACTATCATCACTAACATATTGCAGGCTATATTTTATCGAATCTGGTATAAAAACAATATGCGCTGCTTATGGACATATAATATCAGTATCATGTATGCAAGAAAAAACATCAGTATTTCTCTAACAAATCCGGAAGTTCATTCGCCTAATAAGCGTAACAAACCTTTTTGCAATATCTTTCCTGTGTGAGTCAGGGAGATTGAAAAGGTTTAATTAAAGATAAACGTCCAGAATATTCTTTTTAAGAAGCCACTACCACAGTTTACCAGACAGTAGCTTCTCTTAGAACAAAATTGAAATCGAACCGTAGAATGGGAAATGCATACAATAAGAAATAAAGATGTTAGGAAAGAAAATATATCGAGTGCGGTCGATTCGACGCCGTGCGACCGCTTGAAGGATTAAATAACTTGAATTATTTTTAAAGTATTTTAGGTAAACTTTAATAAATTGATTGTTTTAGAAGTCGATTAATTATAGTAAAACCGTATATAAAAGAATTATACTAGTATATCGTTTAAGGTACATTATGTAACATGAAATTGACTGTACCAAATGTAGTGATTCCTACCAACGCCCTAATTTAAAAAAATAAAATATAAAGCTATGGTTGTCAGAAATATTTAACGGTTCTCTTTGCCGGTGCGACCGGGTTTTGATTATATACACATTTATCCTACACTATATCACCTTCAGAAAGTTTGACAGCCTAAAGTGGGCCCCGAAAAGTGCAAAAAGGGAGTGGGGCAAATATTTCGACGGTTCAAGGGCCTCTACACGATTTGATCCGGCACTGCACTGTAGCATTTTCCCTGTCCGCAAAGTTCTTCAAAAGATGAGCGAAAAACATCCCCAGATCGCTGAGTATCCTGGCAATAAATAAGTTTCATCGTTCTTTTATTGTTCCAGTCAGGGGATTGTCATAGTTCCTCTAGGAATGCCGCGGCCGTGGTTTGTATTTTGGATGGCTTGCTGTAACGTCGTGACTTGCGTTTCCTATGTGCGCCAATTCTAAGTGGTTTTTGTTGAATAAAAGATGCTTTTACATGGTGTTTTCTTTCTCCGCTTCCTGTGTTACTTCCCTGAAACGGTAGCCTTAGAGCATTGCACTCGCCAATATCCATCCTAGGTACGTATATTGCACTGAATATTGGTATTGTTTGTTCGTCACATTAAGCATTCAGTCTCTCGTGTGTCTTGTTTGACTTGAAGTAATCGGGCGTGCTGTTAGTCCCAGGACGTTGATATTCCACCTGTCTGTCGTTGTGTTTGTAATATTTTAATAATTATTTAACCCATTTTGGCCCGGTACCAGATTCCGTTTGAATTTTTAGTTGAATTTTGGAACCTAGGTTAATTTAGGGCTAATCAAGAAAATTCCGTTCAAATTTTCCGGCTATCTCATACGGTTTTCCCGATAAGACAGGGGTATTTTATGACCCCTTGGGCCAATACATATAAATAAATGAAATACATAGTTTTATTGAACAAGAAGAGAAATGTTTATTAGAAAGCAATATTAGTGCATTATTTTTACAAAATGTTTATTTGAGAACATTATTTATGCATGAAATATTTATCAAAACATTTTGGATGCAAATTAACATCGCATTTGATACAAATAAAGGGAGTTTTGGTTTTTTTACAAAATTTGCATCGACGTGGTGGAATGCCCTTCTCGCTTTGACTCGGAAAATGGCGTGATGCATTCTGATTGGGTAATTGTGGTGGCACTATTGAAGCAGGAACATCATCGATAGCAGGCTTGTCCGCCGACAAAAGAGCTTGAGTTACTTCGGATCGAAATTTCAGTTAGGACATCGGTTTATTCACCTCGCTTTGTGCCACCAAGCAATGCACTTCCAGGCAGTGGCGTGCCCGGGGTTGGTGAATGGGGCAAGCCCGACATACCTTTTTGTGTTTTTTTATAGTAACAAAAAGTAGTACCTCTTTCCTCTTCAATCTTCAATTTGAAATTTACTGCTTGTGTCGTAGATTCAATAAAGCACACTGAAGGCATACTACTGCTAGACAGAATTTAACATACACTTATCAGCAGTCGAATACCTCCGGTGGCTTTAAGAAAAACCGTTTTATTTGCTTGAGCGAGTGACATCGAGTTAAGAAGTTGACCCTTGCTTGTATGAGCTGTAAGACTTTTTTATAAAAAAAGGGAACAAAAAGTAATTAGGTGCTAGGTACATAGCTTTAACTAGCTTATTTATATTCTAAATCGAAGCGTCTATCTTTTTTCAAAAATGAGTTTATTACGTCTGAGTAAAATGATGGCGAACGCTTTAATTCTATTAACAACTGTTTTTCAATAGCAACCATTGATAACTCAGATAGACGTTCCTGACCCTGTGTATTTCTTAGGTAAGTATGAATACGTTTAAGAGATGAGAATGCACGTTCCGCGGAAGCACTTGTAGCAGGAATAGTTACGACAAGATACGCTAACTTCAACAATTGGGGAAAGGCGTCTTCGAGGCTATTCTGACTAATGAAAACAATTAGTTCAAAAACATTGCAATCTTTCAATTCAGGAGAGGAGTACAAACAAATCAATTGGTTCTTTAAAACTTGTTTGTCAAAATGGTTTGCATAAATATCAAATAATGAATCTAATGCCTCTGTAGGAAAATCTAAACGGTATTTCTCGTATAGTTTGTTGTTGAAGAGTTGGAAAAATTTCAATTTGAAAATTTCCGAATATCGATCCTCAATCTCGCAGAATATGTTGTCAATTACCTGGACAAAAAGTCGCTTATATTCAGTATAAGCACAGCGTACGTTACGTCTCAAACGAGGAGCTGAGTTATTTTGCAGAATGTTTTCATAAAGGAGATCAAATTCTGATTGAAATTCAACACGTAACCAAGTCTGAAATTCCTTTATTTTATTGCTACAATAACCTACATCGACTTGTGATTTTTGAAGGATATTGTACAAGCTATCAGTTTTTTCAAAAATTCGGTGGAAAACAAGGAGAAAAAAATTTAAATGGAATGATCGCAACGAGTTTTCAAAATTCTCCGCTGCTAAAACCGTATCCCCGTCCCAGTCCTGAGGGTTGTCACATATGTCAGAAAACAATGTAATAAGATTATTTTTTTGCACAAAAACTGTGTTTACAGTTCGCGAGATATACGCCCAACGCGTAGCGGGGGCAAGAGGTAATTTTTTGCTACAATGAGTATCGTAAAAGGCAGATCGTTTTGTACTGTGGCTAAAAAAATTACACAAAGACTGTAGTGTTGAAAAAAACGAACTGATTTCTCCAATTCTGTTGCATGATTTAGACAACACCAGGGCTAAAATGTGTGCATTGCACCAAATGTAAATTGCTTGTGGACAAACATCTTTTATTTTTGATTGCACTCCGTTTCTAACACCCGACATAACACTAGCGCCATCATAGCTCTGTGCTACTAATTTTGCGGTACACTCCTGTTTATTTAGCAATTCTAAAATAATATTACACAGTGTGTCTGCTATACGACTTTCAGATACATTAACGAACCCCAAAAAACGGTCATGAATGTCGTTTCCAAAATAATATCGAAGAATCAGGCATAATTGTTCTTTGTGACTGATATCGGGAGTTTCGTCAATAATAATTGAAACAAATTTTGTTGTTTTGATTTCAAATTCAATGCGAGTTTTCATAACAACCGCTACGGAATGAATAATATCATTTTGAATTTTATTAGACAAATAACTCGGTCCTCGCTTATCAGACTGTTGAAGCTGCATGTGTTTTTCTAAAACGATATCGTATTTCGAAAGAAGTGATACGAGTTCTAAAAAATTTCCCTTATTCAACGAAGTTTTGGACTCATCGTGACCTCTGAATGGAAGTTCTTGTTGAGCTAAATGACAAACAATATCCACTAATCTCTGAAAAACACTACGATTTTGATCAACGCGAATATTGTGCTTCAAAATTTCATCATTTAACTGCCGAGATAAAGATGTCTCAATTCGTTGTTTACCAAAATTACTAAACGAAATAACCGCATTCATGTGTTTTTGCGAATTCATGTGTCTTTTTATCGCGCCGGCTAAATTATTTAGATCATCATAACCGGACGAATTCCAAACATTTAAGTCGTTTGAAAAAAAAATACAACAGTAACAAAACAATTTATTGACATGTGAGCATCCAACTACCCAGTGAGTTTTGTACACTGATCTATTAAATTGTCTTTTATGCGATTTACTTGTCTGAGAAATACACAAATCGGGTGTAGGTTTAGGTCCAGAAATTAGTAACTTCTTTTGCTCAAAACTCAAAGATTTTACTTTGTCTTCGCCGATTAAAAGTCGTACACATAACTCACCACAAGGGACAATTTCCTCCATTGTTTATCAGGCACTAAAAACCACAAATGAATTGAAATTCCACAATAAAAAATACCGTGATGTCAGTCGCACAAACCTACACTAACTACAGTCAAGTGAAGTTCGCGCTCATCGTCTCACATTGCGACATTTGACACGTTCGCTGTCACCTTCATGGGCAAGCACGGCTTTGGTTTCCATAGTAAAATCCTCTATATACTTATAATTGTTTTGCGTAATTTGCCACTGGTTAGAGCGAGAGGTACACTGATTTTGAAAGCCACATTGAAAGCCCACATGTGCGAGCGAGCGAGAGGACACGTCGGTACACAGCTGCAATCGCACGCTGCTTTATCGACGCGTGGCCATAACGAATTTTGTCGCGTGGAGCGAGCTCCGTCCGCTAGATAGCACTCGTTAGATAGCAAATTAATTTATTTAATTGTTTTTTTTTACGAATTGTGTTATTAATTTATTTAATTGTTAATTACGAAGAATAGGCAAGCCCGGCTTTTCGGCTTATATGAAGAGACCGCCACTGCTTCCAGGCATTTACCACCATGTTCGAGAGCGTATTTGTTAAAAGTGGCCACCACCATTTTTTGCTGCGGATTCCAATACGATAATTCCCCAAGGCGTTGTCGTGGAGTTCGACGCCTCCCATGCCTTGATTGTATTCCTTGATCATTCGGGGAACATTGATTGATGTTTACATATTTCTTTTGAGTGCGATCATAACGCTGTGCTGTGGCGAGCGGCTCCACAAACGATTGATTAGATAACATCGCATTATCTCTCCACCGGACCACAAAGAGCTTCTTTTCCGCCTAATATAATGTATTACACTCTCCTTTTGAGTTTATCGGGCAACTTGGCTCCATCGATGCGGGTTACTCGAACTGTTCCTATTGAAAAAAATCGACTATCGCTTAGAAGGCACATGAGGTGAAACGAAGTGGAAAAGTTGTCGAACGAAATCCGATGAGCGGAGGGCGATGAAACGTTCTCCAACAACTTGAGTACAACATCAGGCATCGAGGCATTGCACCGCGCACAATTGGGATGCCCAGGCCCGGTTCAAGCGACCAATAGAGAATCAATAAAAAGGCTGAACAATTTTGCTGGCGATTTTCCAGCTAATTGCCTTGCGATGCCCTCGATTTGGTATGCGTCAATGTCCTTGGAATATTGAAAGACACGCTTCCGCCAAGTTGTACGACCGTATTCGGCCAGAGATTTGATTTTTTTCGACGACTGCATTGGTTCATCCTCCTCATACTCTTCCGATTCGTAGCCAGCCGTGTCCGCCGCCGCCGTCTCATATTCTATTTCGACCATACCAGCAACATCCATAGCAAGCGCAGCATCGCCTTTAATAATCTCGTCGTTTATTGTATCCTGGTCGGTGGCACGTACACCACATTCACATCGGCTGAGCGATGCACTGCAGTCGTCACCTCATCCTCTTCATCAGATGATTGTTGTAATATCGTCATAATTTCATCGATTGTGATCGCCTTATGTCGCCTCATGTTCTGTGCATAAGCAAAAACACATTATAATAATTTCATCATATCACATCGCAATCACTAATCGCTGTTATTTCACTCTATTTCTCTTTCAATTCATGTTATAACATACATTATAATTACAAATGCAGATGTCAATCCAAAACACTCTTGATTGCTATGTTCCGCACTACTGCAATAGCTAGGCCACTCAAGATCTAGAAACTTTTATTGTATAATTAAAACAGTAATGACTCTTCAGTATGTCTGTAGATATTTATTTTCAAACAATTATTTCACCCCACCTAATTTTATTCACCCGTCGGCAACACGCGCTAATTTACGATCAGTGTCATCTTTTGTCGGATAGAAACAGGAGTAGAATAAGTAGATTAAATACAGAAACAAATAATTTAACAGCGATCAGAATCAATTGCGCGGTAAAATTGGCTTCTTTCGTTAAATCTGTCAAAATGTCCGAAAAGTATTAACACATCGGCCCAAGGGGTCATAAACTACCCATACGTTTTCTACGTCCGGTAACGGATTTTCTACGGTCCAAAGATGTCATGGAATCTACATATAGAGCATGTTAAGTCAAAACTTTCGTCAGCCTGCTATGCTCTATTACGCATCAGAAATTGTTTGGAGAGAACTGAAGTAATATCGGCCTATTACGCGCTAGTTGAGTCACACCTGCGCTATGGTATTCTTTTATGGGGTAATGCAGCACACATCAACAGTGTATTCACTCTCCAGAAAAGAGCCATACGTGCGATAGTAGGTATTGGTCCACGGCAGTCATGTCGTGAACACTTCCAAAAACTAGGGATATTGACCGTATATGCGATTTTTGCTCAAGAAGCTCTTTGCGAATTCTATTGCAATAAAAGCTCGGCCATATCCCACGAGGAAGTACATCGGCATGACACCAGGAATAAAACCCTGTATCTCCAACCGTTCGTAGCACGTACTGCCAAGTTCCAGGCGACTAGTCGATACTTAGGCCTCAAACTTTTCAATAAATTGCCCGAAAGATTAAAAGAAATTAAAAACATCGATATTTTCAAGAGATCCATCCGAGTCTATCTGCTTAAAATCAACATGTCTGCCCATAACGACTTCTTAAAATATTTTGAAAATACATAGCATCGTATCTACCCATTTAATCTAATACATATTATTTACCGTTAATTGTTTTGTTGTAAACTGTTATCATATAGTCTATGTTTTCGTAAATTGGTAAGTTTAAAACTATATATTGTATATCATCTCTTGTCTAAATTGAGTAACTAATTTAAGATTAATTACTGTCATTCCTACACAATTGTATGGTTGTATTGGAAATAAATACCTTTTACTTTACTTTACTTTAACACAGATATGGCAGCCACGCGGCGGATTCTTTATACATATATCGACAGTACCATCCTTTGGCTACACGAAACTATTGTTATTGTAATTATTTTAAATATTTTTATTAAAAAAAAAATATATTCAAAAAAGGCCTTTTTGGAGACTTTCAGAAATAAGGGGGTGGGGGGAGGGGTCGGTAGGGGCCAAGGTTATCGATACCCATAAATTATAGGCAACATTCCAGAGAATAGATACCTATCAACAAATAATTTTTATTGTACCTAGTTTCATAGAAATAACTGTTCTAGTACAGGGGTCAAAAACTGCCCGTCTGGGCCAAAATGGGTTAATAATTATTTATTCAAAAATGTAAATTTCAATTATTTTTGTTGCAGAATCTGCCTAACTAGGCCGTAGCTCGTATTAAGATAGACTCCATATATGGCAATAATTTGTTCATAAGCGCGTACATATGGAATCAGTAAAACAGAAACAATCTAATTTATACTAATAATAAATCTGAAGAGTTTGTTTATTTAATCGCGCTAATCTCTGGAACTACCAGTCGGATTTGGAAATTTCTGTTTGCATTTGATAGCCCAATTCTTGTGAAAGGTTATAGGATAAAAAATATCCCGTTAAGACCCTTAGGAGCCGAGCAAAAAAACGCTTAGCCAAAACTAAGTAATACCGCAAGCGGGCGTTGCGACGCATTAGGTCGGGGATAAAGAGCGGTCGCCCGATGAGCACCGAGCATTACCGAGAAAAGCCGAAATGTGTATGCCTTATAATTTATTATCTTTTCCACCTCATTTCTCCCAAGTTAAAGTAAGAGTTCAGTGATTTTAAATTGAATTGCTTGATATTTCTGCCTGTTTTTACACGACCGCCCACCAAAAAAGAAGTGTAATATATTCAGATTTCATCTATGTATGTTTCTGTTTCTTTATTCCACCATAACTTCTGAACGCTGGAACCGATTTAGAAGTACATAGTATTGTTAGAATATTTATGTCATCTTGAGTATTATAGAGTACCTTAGCTGTCGAAATATTAAGTAAATATTGTCTAACTATCCAAATATCCAACTTTCAATAAATTTACATTAATATATCGTGTTTAGTGTCAAATGGAAAGTCTGATTGACATAAATATTTCATTAAAGAACCTTAATGAAAATAATTTTAAATACAGTAGTACACTTTATGTAATGACAGTTGTGTTTTTATTCCTTTTACTATATTTACTTGTTATTTATTTTTTATTTATTTATTTGTTTCAAACATAATTATAAAACACATAAAAATGGCCATACCAAGTAATGGTGCGAAGAAACAATGGCCCACATTCACATGACCATGCTCAGCGCATACACAACTAGGCCAAATATAGCCTGTATCTAGGCATACGACTTATTTTCTGACTTAGGTGGAGAAGCCTAACTGACGTAGGTACTCATATAGATACATATACACATACACACATACATATACATACATAAACAAATATATAAATATAACGATCTAAATATATTTTAGTATTATTCTTTTGCATTATATTACAATATAGTACATTTTGTTTAATATCATTCCAGTTCATATTATATAGTATAATAGTAAAGTTATGCAGAAATATTTTTTTTCTTAGGATATGACTTACAGAAGTTCGTTCTCTGTCCTTGAACGACCTATGTCGTCAAGAAGCTATTTTTTAATATTTTTTTTGAATGAAATGATATTTTCTATTTCCTTTATTTTGTCATCAAGACGGTTGAATATTTTAGGTGCTATATAGTTGAATTGTCTTTGTGCAAATGAAGAATTACCTCGGGGAAAGGCATAATTAAGACCTGCAGATGCTCTTGTAGTTCGGTGTTGCTGGCTTCGTGGTCGTTTATCTGAGGTTCGATGGAAAAACATAAGTGACTGTTTCACAAACAGCTGGCGTATATCTAACACCTTACTTTCTTTGAATTGCATGTTGGAATCATATCGTGGGGGCCTTTTATTGATATCCCTCAGCAAAAGCTTTTGGGCTATACATATACTTTAATTTTGTTATAAATGTTGAGTCCTACAGAGCCAAAAAGTCTTTTGGCTTAAGAAGTTTGGGTTTCCCGAGATGCATGTGTGAATACCATGTTAGAATAAACGTCTGTTAGATGCGTGTGTAAGTGCATTTGTCCCCGTAAATGCCCGGTATGTGGCGTCTGTGTTATCTCATACGATTATTTCACTACATAATTCCTTCTTCCGCTCGCAGTATCCCGACCATTCCCATCCATTCAAAACGCGAGTCTATTAAATCCCCGTTCACAATTCACAGCAGTAGTTAATTCCATAATAATGCAGCTTGCTTCTGCTGTTCCGGGAAATTCTATTTCCTATTCCGCGACATCAAATTACAAGAACTAAGAGCACTGCATCCGCCAGTGCGCAAAGCTCCATTGTCTCATTCTCCATCTTTGTTGTTTGCTTATACCGAAGCCTGCACTGATGTCCCCGAGATCAGATCTAATTATTATCGTGACCAGAAGCGAAACTTTGTTTTGCCAAAGCTGAATCGAGTTCAATAGATTTAAATGTAGTGAATAATATTTTCTTTTTGCTATTTTCAATAGACAGACCGCTATTATGACAAGCTTTTATTTACCTTGCAATGCTTGTTAGTACATAATTGTATGTTAGCACTCGTATGTACATATGTTAGTTTGTTTACATCAAATTTTGCAAACTGAATTAGAATTACTTTCTCTTATCCTATATAAGTAAAATTTTACTTGCCGGTTCAATTACGATGACAATGCATTTTTATGATGAGCAAGACCTGATTCTACGCCCAGGATCGGCTCCCAACGAGGCTACTCTTCCACGGTCAACAGCATAGACACACAA
This sequence comes from Micropterix aruncella, assembly GCA_944548615.1. Lineage (NCBI taxonomy): Eukaryota > Metazoa > Arthropoda > Insecta > Lepidoptera > Micropterigidae > Micropterix > Micropterix aruncella. The sequence goes on from OX155963.1 coordinate 4,193,017, forward strand.
TTATGTATACGCATTTAAATGATAGTCCGATCTAAATTTCACCATGGAATGGCAGCTGCACCCATGGTTGGCTCCCGACGAAGGGACTCTCAATGGTCAATAGCACAGAAACGAAATTTTCTATAAGCCCGTCTAAGTTCCACTATAAAATGGCTACTGCACCCAAGGTTGGCTCGGGGAAGAGCATTTTAATAAAAGCTTGTTTTCCAAATGTGATGTTACTATTAACTAATTTATATAATACTTGGTGCGCCCAGCAGTTTCACCCGCGTGGTGATGGAAAATTGTGATAATGATGATAGAAAACCATATATCTTTATAAATTATAGCCTATGTGTTATTCTGATGTGTAAGCTATATTATTGTAAAGTTTCATCAAAATCCATTCAGTAGTTTTTGCGTAAAAGAGTAACAAACATCCATGCATACATACAAACTTTCGCGTTTATAATATTAGTAGGAAGTAATAACAATAGTTGGATATTATAACTAGTTAGGCTTCTTAGGGGCTCTCTAGACGATCAAGCATGATTGTCAAGCATCATGTCGCGGGCTGGGAGAAGATCGTAAACCGCAGGAAATTTGCAAATATATTTTTTTTAATATTTACTAAAAATGCCTAATTTTGTAGTTTTATACCAGGGAGTCACGTCATTCATCAATCAATTACGTCTAATTAACTTGACTCCCTGGTATAAACTACAAAATTAGGCATTTTTGTAAATATTTAAAAAAATATATATTTGTATATTTCCTGCGGGTTACGATCCCTTCCCAGCCCGCGACGCGATGCTTAACAAGCATGCTTGATTGTCTAGAGAGCCCCTTAACACTACAGCGCACGCGCGCTCTACTATGGTAGAACACACTTGCATTTTTGCGCGTCTCTTTCTCATTTCTTGACGTTTCTTCCCGCGCCCCTAGATAAGCCTCGGAAACAAAACTACGCAACAGGTTAGTATGGCGCCAAGCGATAGCGCGAGCGCAAGCTTCCTGTGTTTCCCGCCAAAGTCATCATTCTACAATAGTAGTGCGTGCGAGCATCTGCGTAATAAAAATCTAATGAAGGTAAGCAATTTATTATACGAACTTTTTTACTTTTTATGTTTCTAATATTGTATTTAATAGTATATTTTGTATTTATTTTTATATATTAGTACTAAGCATGTGCCCGCTTTTATGTTAACGCGCTGGCAGTTCAAGCCCAGAGTTCCAGGTTCTAATCCCGGCCGGGAAGTATTTTTTCTCTTGATTTTCGACTTTGAATCTTACTATTGAAGTATATTTTGCTGTTTATTAAGAAACTTTTATGTTTTGTTTTAGTGACATCATGGACCCTCGTATGGTCAGTAACATCGAGAGGTGGCTAGCAGAAGAGCTCGATGACGACGAAGTTATCTCGAGTGACCCAGACGATGGAGAAGACAGGACGGTTTCTGTGCCAATACCCACGGAACAAGGTGAAGCTGACTACTTACGCGAAGAAATAGTCGAAAATTATTCTTTTAATGATGATTTCCCTCTCTCCGAAGTTTCATCGAACAATGCACACAGAGAAGTTTATGTGTCTAAGAACAGAACACAATGGAATAAAGTATGTCCTGTTTAAGTGTCATTTGAACTGGCGAAACCCCTCATGGTGCGAAGGTTGACAATAGAAAATATTCCTAGGAAACTAAGAAATAAAACAAAATGGCTTTTGGGGCACAGTGATGAGATGCACGCAATGAACCCCACAGATTGGGAAGAATAGGGTAAATGTTGCATGTGCTCTCGAGCCCGAAATCGCTCCACAAAAAAATAGTGTAAACGTTGCTGCAGATGGATCTGCCCTGATCACCAAGCTGTCTTATGCATTGAATGTGAGGAAGAAGACAAATAAAACTCTGAAGACATTTTCTTAATTTAATTACCTATACGAGTTTATCTCAGACTTGCCAAAAATGTTGATTTTTTCATAGATATTACTAATATGTTCGTAAAGTAGTATTTAAGTTCTAAAATTTGTTCAGTTTCTTTTTTATTGGCTTTAATAATAAACGAATTCTATAATGGAACTGGTTTTTTAATCAAAATATCTTTCTGTTTGAAAAAAAACGCATTTCACTTTTTCTACCATTGTAGACCACGCGAGCAACTGGTAAAAAAGAGGGACGCGTGCACTGTAGTGTTAAAGTTTTGTGATGAAATCAATCGATTAGTGATAAAATCAAGTGAAAAAACTATGAAAAAGCACATTTTTACATTGGCGAATGCCCTTTCCTTATATTGGTTTGACGTTTATATGGAAAAATTAGAAAATTTTCCATTTCTAATAAATGCCAATAAATCATTAAATCCCTGAAATCAAATCAAAAATTAACTTCCAACTCCAGGACTTATTGTCTCTGAATAACGTGACGTGGTCTCTAATAAGTGATAAATGTCTCTATATATTTTTTAACCACAAATATTTTAATGCACTTAGTTATTCGAAGTGTTTCAAATTTTGTAGGTCCTTTAGGGTTTTCTGTAAAATTATAAATCATGAAATAATTAAAAGGATTTTTATACAACAAGTACAATGAGTTTATATATGATTACGGGTTGCATCTTTCCATAAAGATTTTTTTAAAACTCATTTTTTTATGGTATTCTTTTTTTGACAATATTAGATAAATACCCAATTAGACAGAACTATCTGTTTGTATATTTTCCTATTAAAAACAAACGATCATAATTACATTTTTAGAAACTAATTCTATCTCAGGGTGTTGATATTATTAGTGATACGTGCTGCAAACTTTGATTGCTACAAGTTTGACGGGGTAAATCAGTTTTATCTTTTTCGTAATTATGTGAGGTGTAATTTTGATAGAAGGAAATTTAATAAAAAGGTATGTTTCATTGCAAACATTTCGGTAACAAAATTGTTGATACTTAATATAAAATACAGTCATTTATATCAATAATCTGTAATTATTGTTAATGAATTTCGGAACTAAACCGACTATAATATGTTGTTCTAAATATATACATTGGTTTTTTACGCTTTGGAAGAAATCAATTAAAATAGATGGTTACTAGAATTCCACCAGCCTAGCTAAAATAAAAATACGAAATATTTTTTTCGCCTAATAAGAATCTGAATAGATTATAAACAGCAACTCTTCATATCTGCAACATTGTCGCTGCAAGCTATTTATTCTTCCGGAGGAATGAATCCTTCTGTTAATTGTTTTAAATTGCCTACGTTGGAGTTTCCGTCTTGTTATGAATACATTATTCCATCGGCGATGGGATAAACAAGACCAGTTGAACATTTTGTGATACATATACTTACATATCAACGTTTACTATGTATACTGCGCTATATTTAAAAGTGCAATTATTCAGGAGGAGCTTTAAAGGTAAAATATTCACAAATTGTAATATAACTTACCTTTTACATTGATTATGTATGATAATAGATTGCTATACTTCACAGAACTTGTTAACACCCCTTTTGGGCTAGCGAAATTAAGGTATTTTGATAGCGTTGGCGAAGCTGATAGCAATTCATTTGCTATTATTTTACCAATATTAATACTGAAACGTTTTTTTTTATAAATGACTGTTTGATTATAAAAACCTAATAATTAAACCAATGATAACATTTAATTATTAATGACATCTATCGGATTTTTTTAATAGGCTGATTACATCGCAGAAATAATCCGGAGAGATAGAATGCTACCTATTTGAACTTTAAAATGCGTATTTATTACGTATTTTAACCTGTATGCAACAATAAAAATTTACATATATATGGATATAGTATAGAGTTATGATTTTATTGTTATAATATTATTATTAGAGATGATACCGTAATGGCGTGTTTAGAGCGCCTCCTAAAGTGGGCCGCAATACTTCTACACGTTGCGTTTCGTAGTTAAATTCGAGCTAGGTCAAAGTGCGGTATTGAGAAATCTAATACACTTCATAAGCAATTTCTTTATTTACTAAATGTGGTATATTTAGTTACATATATTTAAAGTGTAATATAATAGTAATTACTTGGTTTTTATATTTATATATTATTTTAGAAGATATTGTGTATAGCGGTAAGTATGGGGAAATCCGTATCCCTATTGGTCAAAAAGCGTAGTTTACTGAGATATACTGAAATTACAAATCCGTTATTTCCAAAGCACTCTTTTATTTTAAACTTATATCGCATATTAAATAACGTAAATACTTTATGATTTTTTAAGTATAGATATACTATTTGACTATTTATGAAATACATAAGTTAAAATGGCGGGTTCGGAATTCCGTCATTTTAAAGAGACGCCTTACTCTCCGCTATGTTAACATAATGGTACATATTTATTTATTTATTCGTTTCATAAACATTCCAACGCAATAGCACAAAAGAAATATAATGTACAATCCAGAAAATACCGCTATATGCTTCTAAATTTAGGCATACATCTGTCTGTGCCCAGGCCAAATTGTGCATGATTTATATAATGTTAAAGTGCATAAAATTATTCCTAATATGCCAAGTAAAGTGAAACCGAGCCCGCCTTGCTAGGCACTCCTGTGATAAGGCGAGCTCACTTCCTGAGTCTTATTGGAGTGCCACAGTTGTGTCAGTAAAAATAACAAATTAAATTTTATATATATTACATAATAATTTTAACCGCAGATCATATCAAACATAATGCGATACCACCATTTTGCCGTTCCGACGGCTGCCGTGCGCATTCCTACGAAGTTTGTTTTTATTATTGTAATATTGCCCAGTATAATAAAGGTAGGCAAATAATTACGTATCCGACCCGAAGTCTTCACAGATTGACGATTTTCATGGGTTCATAATTGCCGTTATTATATCGAATATATATACCTACCAATGGCGATTTAAAAAAAAGTGTCGTTATTTTTCTGGTTATACGGTGAAAAAATCTCGTATATTTTTAAAACTTAGTCGTTTTAACTTAATGACATTTTGGCAGGACGATATAGAGACCATTACCTAAATGTTTACGTTATATAATATATAGTTTATATATAGAAATTATACCAATAATCCAATTCCCCATCAGATGGATAAAACGGCCAAATTAATTGACGTATACGAAAATCCCCATATTGCGGCAAGTAACCGAATTTCTCAATAGGTGGCGCTGCGCGCCAAATTAGCACGTAATGTCATCGAATGGAGTTGACAGACACAAGTAATTTTCGGATCAGAAAATAAATTGTACTTTGTATTCAGCCTATAGTGTTTTATTTACGACCAACATTATTTGGGGAAGCCTGCTGGAGTGTACGGGCGAGTACATTGTCCTACGAGTCGGAAGACCAGACAAGAGGTTCTTGTTCCGGATCCGTTTTTGGCCAAGTATCAAGAGGCGTTGGATCGACGTCGAGGATACGGCTACAGGAGTGGCCTGGCTGCAGATTGAAGCCAACGTGTGGCGGACGGAGCCCAAGAGTGACGTCATCACCACCGTCATCACCACCAACACTACACTGGCACTGGACAATTACAGGAGGAAGGAATAAGTGACGTATAGTGCAATATTTATATGGAGGACAAACTGTGAGTACTTTAAGTTATTATATGTGAAGTGTGAACTGTCATCAAATTTCATCTGTCAAAAAAGGACTTTGAATAAATTCAATATTTTCATTTTTCAGTAGTAAATTTTGTGTTAATTTATATGTGTTTAGGACTTAGAATAATTTTAAGAAAAGTTAACAGACGGGGAACCTATGCCCGATTTCATAGCGGAGTCCAAACACTTGTGAATTTTTCGCAATTTATTGTATTTAGAACATTACTACTCTGAAAAATTGAAGGTATTATTGTTAACATTGCATTATAGTGGTAACATTACAATGGAAGCACAAATTAACATGCAGAAAGATGTTTACCGACGGATTTTGAAAGCGCAAAGTAACTTCAAAAAATCACCTAAGGACCGTATTACAGTAGCTTATTTGGAAACAAGATTAGAAAATTTAGAACAACTGTGGCAACAGTTTTTAAAGGGTCATCAACAGACACTAAAAACTATTGATGCGAAAACCATTGAGACGTCGATATATTTTACAGAAGATCAGTATGATACCGTCAATGAATTGTACGTGGATTATAAATCCGAACTCAAAGAAAGTCTAACGGAATTGGTTGCGCTTAAGAGTGAAAATGCAAGTCTATCTGTAGCGTCGTCACCATCACCGAAGCACACGCAAGTAAACCTGCCAAAAATCACGATACCCACTTTTTCGGGACTTTATACAGAGTGGATGAGTTTTAGGGATTTGTTTCTGTCACTTATACACAATAACAAAAATATCGACGATGTGCAAAAGCTACATTATCTCAAAGGACATCTCAAGGGAGAAGCTGAGCAACTGTTGCGTCACATTGCTGTCACTCAAGAAAACTATGGACAGTGTTGGGATTTATTACAAAAGCGTTACAACAATAAGCAGTATTTGGTCAATTGCATTTTGAAACGATTTTTCGGATATAAATCAATTACGGTGGAGTCGTCGAATGCCATTAAAGAACTATTAGATATTACGTCGGAAACATTAAATGCAATCGCAAATCTGGATATCGATGTGAAGTCCTGGGACGTCATTATAATTTACATAGTCGGGCAGAAACTCGATCCGGAAAGCAGAAAGCAATGGGAAGCAAAAGTGAGCGAAACTATTGCATCTTCAGAGCAAATGTTACCCACTATTCAACAGTTTAAGGAATTTCTAGAAATTAAGTATCGATCATTGGAATTTTTAGATAATAAGACAGGTTCACACTCGAAATCAAGGTATCATCACAGTCATAATAACAATAATGTACAAACAAAGACGATTAATTCCTTACATGCAACCGGAAGCGCCTGTGTGTTTTGTAAAGGCGAACATTGGCTATTACAATGTAAAGATTTTAGAAGCGCAGATATCGACATTAGGCGTAACTTTGTCCAAGGTCATGGGTTGTGTTTTAATTGTTTAGGAAATAATCATTCTGTAAAAAAATGTAGAAATAGCACCTCTTGTCAAATTTGTCACAAAAGACATCATTCATTATTGCATCCAAAAGGCATAACACAATCAACCGGAAGTGGTTCGGTGGAGAATCGGGTTGTATCAAAATACAAAGTATCATCATCATCGGAAACAGAGAAACCATCGACATCTTCAGCCATCGCAAACCATTTTGTCAAAGGAGTTTCACACCAAGTGCTCCTTGCCACAGCACTAGTCAAAAGCAAATCACGAAATGGGGGAGAACAACTGTTACGTGCGCTAATAGATCAGGGGTCACAAGCATCCTTCATAACAGAATCGGCAGTACAGTTTTTGGGACTGAAGAGAACACCAGCCAAAGGGGTTATTTCAGGACTGGGAGGTGAATCGGGCCTTATATCAAGGTCCATAGTGGAAGTAGAAATCGGTTCACGTCTCAATTCAGGCTGCGTGTTTAGGATCACAGCATATGTGCTGGAAAGGTTAACGTCGTCTATGCCAGCGACGGTTGTAACAATCACCTCATGGCCGGAACTAGAACATTTATATTTAGCGGATCCGGAATATCACACTCCGAATAAGATAGATATCTTATTAGGGGCGGAGGTTTATGGCAAAATTATTGACGAAGGCATAATCAAATGTCCTACAGGGTCTCCAGTAGCACAAAATACGGCCCTAGGATGGATTTTGAGTGGTCAGGTATACTCCGAAGCGAAAATATCATGTAATGTAGTTAACATGCACGCTCAAATAGACCAGTTACTTCGATCATTTTGGGAAGTTGAGGCTGAGCCAAGCCATAATATGAAAATATTATCGGCTGAAGAACAAAGATGCGAAGAACTCTATCAATCCACGACCACGCGGGACGAAGACGGTCGCTACGTTGTCAAGCTACCGTTCCGAGATTCTCAACCGGCCTGCGCGGATGGACACTCCAGAGAAATTGTTCTTAAAAGAACGTGTTCCCTGGAGAAGAAGTTGCAGAAAGATCAGCATCTGAAATCAGAATATCAAAAGGTTTTTAAAGAATATATAGATCTAAATCACATGGAAGAAATAAAGCATACGGAAATCAAAAGAAAACAAAAATGTTTATACTTACCTTACCACGCTGTTGTTCGGGAGGACAAGGAGACGACAAAGGTGCGTATAGTATTTGATGCATCGTGTAAGGGTACCAACGGTGTATCCCTGAACGACGACCTCATGGTGGGACCCTCTTTACAGCCAGAACTTCGCCACATAATTATGCGTTGGCGAATGCATCCTATCTGTTTCATTGCAGACATTATCAAAATGTACCGACAGATCAGAGTGGATGACGATGATGCGGAATATCAACGTATCCTATGGCGAGAAAACCCTGATAACGATTTCAAGGAGTACAAACTGGTCAGAGTGACATTTGGTACATCTTCGGCTCCATATCTAGCCGTAAAAAGTTTGATTCAGGTAGCTAAAGATGAAGGGCATAACTATCCATTAGCGGCTGAAAGAGTCGAAAGAGATTTCTACATGGATGATCTGATGTCAGGATGTGAGGACGAGGACGAGGCAATGGAGATACATATATAAACAGATAAACGCGCTATTGCTTAAAGGCGGATTCGAGTTGCAAAAGTGGACCAGCAACAGTGAATCTATGATTAAAAATATACAACAGGAACAAGCGGGTAAGGAAGTTGAAAAAGCAATTCAAGTAAAGCTGGAAACAACAAATAAAATATTAGGACTTACTTGGAGCCGACGAATAGATGAATTCCTCTACTCAGTGCAGCTGTCGCCAATGTCAATACCTGTAACTAAAAGAAAGGTTATATCGGATATATCTAAACTGTACGACCCACTGGGATGGATAGCTCCAAGTATAATAAAGGCAAAGATCTTTATCCAAACGATTTGGCTAGCGGGTATTGGTTGGGATGAAGAACTTACACCATTATTATACGAGGAGTGGAAGGAATTCCGTGAAAGCTTAACTCAACTTACAGATTTCAGAATGAAGCGGTGGATGAACACTAAAGGTGACGTCAAACTGGTTGAATTACACGGCTTCAGTGACGCTTCCAATGCAGCATATGGGACGGTAGTGTATTTAAGAGTCACTGACGCATCCGGAGAGATTCATGTCAGCCTGGTGACAGCAAAAACACGAGTTGCACCGATTAAACAACTTTCCATACCTCGATTGGAATTAAACGGAGCTGTTTTACTAGCCAAATTGTTGGTAGAAGTTTCCGAGGTTTTGAAGGTACCAAATGTAAACATTCACGCTTGGACTGACTCTGAAGTAGTCCTGGCATGGCTGAGTTGTCATCCAAGTAAATGGAAAACATTTATTGGAAACAGGGTATCAGAAATACTAACAGTGACAGACCGCAATCAGTGGTGTCACGTTCGTTCTGAGCATAATCCGGCAGACTGTGCATCACGTGGATTATCAGCATCGGAACTAATCGGTTGCAAGTTGTGGTTGAGTGGACCATCCTGGCTGAAAGAAAGAAAGATAGATTACAATAATTCAAAATCCATGACAACAAAATTACAAGAAAGAACGATAAAAACTCACGTGGCTATGTCTGAAGAGAGTTATGACGATAATGTGGAAATATGGTCGAAGTTTTCATCACTAAAAAGAATGCTAACCCGCTGAGCACGTAACATCCATTTGGGGACATGAATGGCGGCCGCCGAAATTCTGAAACGTCCACTACTGGATATAGCGCTCGGCTCTTACGAAAATGTCGTTTAAATTTCGAAATGCGATTGTATATTCTATCGAATGATGCCATAATATAGCCAAATATGCAACACTATGAAATTGCTCGATTGCCGCATGCGATGTTAGAAATATGAATCACTACATCCTTACAAAATCGATGACCTCATTTCTGACGACAGTCGCAGATCGCCCATGGCGGCGGCGCGCGCGATGTTCGCCGAAGTGATTGTGTTGTGAAGTGTTTGTGAAGTGTTTTCTGGATATAAGTGCAGTTTATACCGGATAAAAGTGAGTATTTCCCTTTTTAAGTAGATTAGCCAGTAGGATTATATAATTTCGACAATCCATTTGCTGTTTTTCACGAATTTTCGAAGAAAACACTTTGTCAACAAACCAAGGCTCGCGAAATAAATGCCCGTGTTTATTTTGTAATGTTTTTGAAATATCCCGTTATATCGCGAAACATGACGTAATGTCGCTTTAATTTACTAATAAAATAGGTATTGCTTCATTTACATCCTAAGTTATCACATAATTAGGCGTATTTTGAACATTATATGTTGTGTTCTAATATTGCTCGCGAAAATGAAACTTGTTTTGATAATTACTATGAGAGAAAAAAGTGCGATTTTCCATAGTTTTTCGATGAAATGTGACTCTTTGGAGTATAGTAATTAGTTATTAGACATATAATAAGTCTATGATAAGACAATATAATTGAAAAAATCTAACGAATTTTATATTATGGGCATTCAAAGTTTATTATTAGGTTCAGACGCGGAAACTCTCAAAACTTTAGATTTTTCTATAATATCAGACAAAGCTCAAAGTTCTGGTGTGATTTCTAAGAAGAAGTGATGTAGTAATAAAGTTATTTTGAAAGAATTTCATATAAAAAAATACCATAAGTAGTCACAAATTAAAAATTAAAAAAAATTTTTTTTACGAGAATACATACAATTTTTCTTGGCTGAATAAATAAATATTTTTTCCGTATTTTTGTATGCAAATAAGTAAAAAAAAATATCGTTTTGGTAAAGCATTTAATAGAGAACATAACTGTATTTACAATTTTTGATATTTACAAAAACTGTATTTACAAAAAAATCGAAATGATTTTATAGGCGAGTTTTTTCAGTTTGCCAATTTTGTAATATTTATTCATTATTATCCTAATTGTTTTACGAGATAAGGTTATAATGTTTTATATGTCAAATTTCAATGCGATCATTTTTCTCTTTATCTTTTTTTAATCCGATTAGTGGTTTATAAGTTATGATCGTTTTTCTCAAGGCCGTTGACTCGCGTCGATTTTTTGCGCGAATATGTCGCGCGCAAAAGTGATAGGTGACTTTTTACCTCGCAACGTGAGGGGCTAAGAGTCATCGCCTATTGTAGGAGATTCTTAAAGCAAAAAAGGCAGAAGCATACTCACCTCCTGAAAGCCGAAATCAACGATGCGTTAGTCATTGTAATTAAGAAATGTCAGAACGCGGCTTTCGGTGAGGAAATAGAACGGATGAGACAAGGGAAAACAATTGAAAGGAAAAACATACTTACCTCTCTCAACGCGGAATTAGATAAAGACGGATTACTCCGAGTTGGTGGGCGGCTTCATTTTGCAAACGTAGAATGGGATCAAAAACATCCAATAATATTGCCCAAAGCCTCTCATCTTACGGAACTTTTATTAAGAGAAGCTCACCAGAACACCCTACATGGAGGTCCGCAGTTGATGATGAATTACATTCGGGCAAAATACTGGATTTTTGGGTTAAAAAACTTGGTGAAATTCCACGTTAGGAAATGCGTCATTTGTATTAGACATGCAGCTTCGCACAAAACCCAATTGATGGGCCAATTACCGTCCCCGAGAGTGTCGGTTAGCAGAGCCTTTCTGCGTAGTGGAGTGGATTTTGCTGGGCCGATCCAAATACGGGTTGCAAAGGGGCGTGGCAACCGATCATATAAAGGGTACATCTGCCTGTTCATTTGTATGGCAACACGCGGGATTCATTTGGAAGCAGTCAGTGACTTAACGTCTGAAGGTTTTCTCGCAGCGTTTAAGCGCTTTGTGGCACGGCGAGGGCACTGTAGCGATATGTACAGTGACAACGGCACAAACTTCGTCGGTGCAGCCCGAGAACTGGTGCAGATGTTCCGTGAAGAAAAATCTGGGATTCTACCAGAGATAGCTGATTGGTTAGCTACTAACGGAACACAATGGCACTTTATTCCACCCCAATCTCCAAATTTTGGCGGATTATGGGAAGCCGGAATTAAATCCTGTAAATTCCATTTGAAGAGAGTGATAGGAAACGCAACATTAACTTTTGAAGAGATCACCACCGTGTTGGCCCAGATTGAAAGCTGTCTCAATTCTAGACCCATATCATACATTGAAGACCAAGGTGAACCAATGCCATTGACACCAGGGCATTTCCTGGTTGGTGAACCTTTGCTAGTGGTCCCTGATCACAACTACGAACACACTGCCATAAGCTCTTTAAGGCGGTGGCAGCTTTGTCAACGAATGCTCCAAGATTTTTGGCGTCGTTGGTCCCAAGAGTACCTTAATCGATTTTTACAAAGACGCAAATGGGCCCAAATTACTCCTGAGCCACGGATTGGCGATGTAGTTCTGGTCAAAGAGTTAGATTTACCCCCAGCCCGTTGGCTTTTAGGTCAAATAATCGATAAACATCCTGGAGTGGACAAGGTTACGCGAGTGGTAACGTTACGTTGTAAAAATGCAATAATAAAACGGCCGATCTCAAAATTAATTGTTTTGCCAATTGCTGACTAGCAATTTCGATTTAATTTTTCAGTAATTGCATTGTAATTAAGTTAAGCAAAATCGGAGCACTGTATAACATGTATGTTTTCGTTAAGTGGCAATTGAATTTCAATTTTTCTTTAAGGTTTAGTTTAATTTGGCCCAGAGAAAGAACTGCTGTTCTTGGCGGGCGGTATGTTTACGTTATATAATATATAGTTTATATATAGAAATTATACCAATAATCCAATTCCCCATCAGATGGATAAAACGGCCAAATTAATTGACGTATACGAAAATCCCCATATTGCGGCAAGTAACCGAATTTCTCAATAGGTGGCGTTGCGCGCCAAATTAGCACGTAATGTCATCGAATGGAGTTGACAGACACAAGTAATTTTCGGATCAGAAAATAAATTGTACTTTGTATTCAGCCTATAGTGTTTGATTTACGACCAACATTATTTGGGGAAGCCTGCTGGAGTGTACGGGCGAGTACACTAAATGATTGATTAAAAATTAAAAATACCTAAATGCGAAATAGTATTTTTGTCGAGTGGGGCGAAATAGTACCTATACGTAGGTCATTAAATTACTAGGCGAGACTTTGATCCATTTTAGACATATTTTTTGAAATGGTTACAATTTTGGAGAAAAACTCAGAAAAAGCACAAAATCATTATTTAACAAACGAATTCCTCTTAAACGAACCTACTCTACTCACTACGTGGATACTCTTTTCGATAACATAAAATCGATTGATGCCATAGGTACGCAATTTGAGCGGGTCGCTGCCAATGGCTGGCTCGATTGAATACCCAATCAATTTCAATTGAATATTTCAGAAGCAATAAAACCTGCCCCTTAATTGGAAACGTATAAAGCTATTTCGTAGGTAAAAGAAACTTAATTTCGCCAGATTGCTGTTTAATCAATGTGACTCTGGTTGAAAAAGGGCAGAGAGTAGTAAATTGGAAAAGGTTTTGCTTTCAAATATTGAGGCTTGAGCCTAAATTTAGTTAGTTTATCGGGCTAAAAAGAGAAAAATTGTTTCTGCTATGGTTGTAAGTTTTAATCAATCACTTTGACACCTACTACACGGGATAAAAAACTCACAATCGCTTCCAATGTAGTCAAACTTCAAACCGCATAACTCAATAGAGGGCTTTACTTAGCGAGGATGTTAAGGAACTGATAGGCGTAGTCTCAACAGACTGAGGGTGGGTGTGACAAGATGCCTAACCAATCTCGTCCGCTGGGTCTACCTAGGGTGTATCGCTCTAGTATGGAGTGAAAATAATATGTATGAAAACCTCCCTATGCGGAATAGATGGTCTATGGTATGGAGATTATAAAAAAAATGGAAAAACAATTTCAAAATTTAATACTGCCGCAAGAGGGTTGAATTTTAGGAAAAAAAATTGTTTGATGATGTTAGATGCAATATAATTGTTTTTTTCTATAATAAAAATATTAATTAATAACCAAAATGATAATTACTGAATAGTGAGTAGCGAAAAAAACATCGTAAGTACATTTCAGTTCTCCCTCCCCTCCCTGTCGAATCAGTCCGCTAATCCTATAGAGCAGTTATACTACTACAGATAGATGTAGTGGCAATTTCAGTTTTTCCGAGTCTCATTTTAAACTGCCATCCCCCGAAAAGACGGAAGCGGTACGTCTGAAGTCTTTCCCGCGAAGTACGACCCGACCACGTATAAAAAATCCGATCACCCGGCGGCGATACCGACTATCAAAGAGTTTTCCTGCCACACTAAACTACAGAACGAACGCTTAAAATAGCCAGGGAAACATCTGGTGGTGTCTGCGGACCACATGGAGATAGGTGTATAAGAAATCGCCTGGAATCACGAAGCCTCATGCCAGTTTCAACACCATACTTTATTACCGTCCACTGTAATTTCGACGGTTTCTTATGTTTTCTTGATTTTATTCTAAAAAGAAGATACTAAATTTATCTGTTTTTTTTATTGTAACCAAATGATTACAAGTATGTGTTCTCTCATATAAACTTTATAAAGTACTAAATGCTTGTTTCCCTGTAACAGAAATGACTTTCAATTTTTACTATATAAAAGGCTCGAACACCTAAAGATCATCCCACCTTGCGGCAGTACCTAACCAACAAATATTTTTTTATTTTGTTTTTCGCTTGGTCTATATACCATGGCACATCTTTTCCGCATAGCAAGGGTTTGAAATTCTAAAGAAAAAATGTATCCACCTTCACAGAGAATTCAATATGCGACTGTGAAACGCTGCAAGATTAAGACCACCTCCTATCTGCGCGCAGTTATCAACCTCCATCTCACACCAGATCCTACAAGGGGCAAACCACGAGACCTTCGAGGCCACATAATTTTGGTGAGACGTGTCCTAACCTGGCCCGGACACGGTAACGAGAGAACGAACTTTTCTATCCGAACTAAAAAATATATTCTTAGTTGTTTTACTGAAAATAACGTAGAATATTACTATGTATATAACGTAGGATAATGAAAAGAGATTCTCAAATTCACGGTAGAATAATATTCCCTTCCAGGTCGACATTTCAAAACAATAAATATATGCCGAGAAGCGGCAACTGGGCTTACGTTACACAATATTATTCATGTGAAAATGTTTTAGCGACATAAAGGGAATAAATTTATATCTTTTCATAATTTAAGACGACCTCTTGAAATTAACAATAGCATATTAGGGCTTTGCCCTTATAACAGCTCTGTTTTTGACAAAGACTATTTGAACTTTGATAACTTCGGTTTGAATTGGATTAAATTCTAATTCAATGAAATTTTTATTCGAGGCCATATTAATTCTTTCTTAAAATCAGTTATTCATTTGTCTTTCTGTCGTGGTGTTTTTATTATCTTGCGAAATCATATTAAATATTAATAATTTGATGATAAAAAAAATGTTACGTAATATTTTGATGTATTATTTTTTATTGTCAATTGTATTTTGTCCTACGGAGTATTTTGTCCTACGGAGTCGCGGCATGGGGCGCTACTACTAATGATAATCTGGATAGATTGACAAAAGCGCAGAAATTATTATTGAGAGTAATTTACAGGAAAAACCGGCGTCATCCATCTGCCTTGTTATTTTCCCAATCCCATGTGCTATCAGCTAAACAGTTATTCATTAAGCAAGCGCTTCTTGCATTCTACAAATCTAGAGATGACCACGCCCGAACTCAAAACAATCTGACCACAAGAATGTCCGCGAGTATCAATTATATAATTCCGTCAGTCAGGACAACATTTGCCCAGAGACATATATTCTACATAGCCCCAAAATTATATAATTCCCTTAGTGAAGACATGAAAAATTATCCTAACATAAAAATATTTAAAGCAAACCTTAATAGATGGCTACTTAACAAGGGATATGTAAAATCTGATCAACTTCTTTGCAACGCACGACAATTTATTTAGTATCACTTATCTATTTTTCTTAATTAAATTTTATTAAATTACAACTATAAATGTATATATTTATTACATAGATATATTTTTTATAAAATTGGTATATTTATGTGTATTTACAGGTGGTGGGTCCAAATCATTTATTTAAAAAAAAAACACTTCATTTCTTAAAATTGCATAAAAATATGCACATCTAGAGACGGGCCAAATTACCGCCTAGTTAGATGTGCTATTGGCAGTAAGGTCATGTAAGATGTGTTAAACCTCCCTATATTAATTATTAAATAATTTATATAATTATTATAAGATTACATGACCTATGAATGAACTGTATACCTAATCCTATGTACCTAAATAAATAAATAAATAAATAAATAAATAAATATATCATAGTCTTTTTAATTTATTGGAATAATTTTGTTGTAACTTTGAATAAATTTGATGTAACTTATTATATATCCTTTTTTGTTAAATTGAGTCCCTAATTTAGTATTCTTTTAATGTACTTGGTCACTCCTACAAAATTATGAAGTTGTAATGGAAACAAATACTCCGTATCTGAGAGAGCATTTATTTGTGTGTCTGTACGATGGTCAAGAAACAAGTTTCCTGAGGCCTGTAACAAGTCAGATTGAATGACTCTCCGTCTCAAAGAACTAGAATTTTGAGTGATCCCTTCGAATACTACAATATTCAGCCAAAATATCAATACTCAGCCAAAATATCAGGATTTTTTTATTTGGTAGAAAATATCGTGCTCCTAATTTTCTGCTTCTTGGTTAGCAGCAACGCCGACGCTTAGTTAACGTCGAAGGATGAATCTACCGGATTTCTTCTTTTGTGATCGTCGTCGGGCTTTTCAACTCGTTTCAGGACACTTTTATTGATTTCGCCGAGTCTCGATAACTTCGACCTGCTTTGTTTTCCCATAGATGTGCTAATTTTAGAGAAACGCAGATAAAATTAACAATTGTTCTATTCAATCGTATTCTTGGCTTAGCGCAAGTATGCTTTTTTAAGTGGCTTAGCGTAAGTATGCTTTTTGAGTGGCTTAGCTTAAATATGCTTTTTAAGTGGGTTAGCGTAAGTACGAGTTTAAACTCCATTTTTATGTAACTAAACGGTTATTAAAACTCAAAACTTCCTCACTTACCTATTTATTTTTGTTCAAAATTTTTACTCACCAAACATTTTTAGTCAAACTGTTATTTCCGAAGGACTAAAGCTGTTTCACACTTTTAATGTTTTTAAGACTCCAAAAATATAACAAACTTTCTGTTGTCACAATTTGACCAAACCGCTCGATGCTGAGGTTTGAAATCTCTATAACGTTCCGCGCGGGACTGTTTTGTTGAAACGCGACTGTTTTGTTGACCGACTGCTTCCCGCTTTTTTATTCCTTAAATAAGCCACACGATCTGGCTTTAGCTATTCTTCTATTATTTTATAGGTATTTATTTATTTCGGGAAACGTACAACATACACAATATACGTACTTACGCAAAGGAGATAGAAAAAAGACAAACATCAGGCCGATATCCGTTTACTGCAATAATTACATTTTAAAGAAATTTTACCATATTTAAAACCAAGTTCCGAAAGCAAATTAAATATTAAGTTTAACTAGAAAGCGATTAAAAAGAAAGAGATGGACGATGGTTTGTGTATATAAAGATAAACAATATAATACAGATACGTCGTATAGTGAATGTATAGATATATAAACATTTATAGTAGGTACTGTTGTGTTGCATGGTAAGTATATAAGTTAATGTGCTATACTTAGGTACTAGCAAGCAAGTTCATTAGATCCAATTCATTTATAAATAGGATAGAAAACGAATTTACCGCGTGAAATTTGTAGCACCCGACGTTTCGGTGACGTTGCAGCCGCCGTTGTCCAGTCTACCCTGGACAACGGCGGCTGCAACGTCACCGAAACGTCGGGTGCTACAAATTTCACGCGGTAAATTCGTTTTCTATCCTATGTATAATGTCAAACAACCGCGATAGTCTTCCAATTCATTTCATTCATAATTCCTGTTACTGCTACTAATGTAGAAGTTTCTTGTTAATGTCAATACTGTTGTTTTAACAATATTGTAACAATTTTAATTTACATAGTCTAATAATTATGTTAACAAGGTTATGCTTTAAATAAAGTAACTGAATGCAGAGTAACAACTCAGTTGTGTGTTTTTATAACAGCTTCATTTAACAGTTTGAACTATCTAGATTAAGTTTACATGTGAGTTTAAAGTGCTATTGCCTCCTAATACTAAATATTATTACTCCTATAGAGTCGTATATACCTACTCTAGTTTGTTTCTAAAAGAGTAAATGATTCTTTCGACATTTCCATTGCTCGCTCTTCAGGTCCGTAACTATAGGGTCAGTACGGCTCTGCGTCGGTCACTCCTGGCGACCAGAACAGTTTTTTTTATCGAGTCGGCTCCAATGCAGTAGGCAAATAGGATTTGGATATTTTGTATCTCGAGAATTAAATATCTTGAAAATTATTACGGAAAAAAGGAACCGAGTGTGTTTATTATAATTTTCTATGAGGAAGCGAATTTCTTTTGGGTAGAGCGCGCGGAATGACCCATCCCTCTTGAGTTATGCCTCTATTTGAATAGGCAGAATAATTTTAATTTTAAAACATATTTGAATATGTTTTGTTGTTGAATATGTGTTGTTTTGCCGTATGTTTTGTTGTTGAATATGTGTTGTTTTGCCGAAAAATGTGAGAACCGCGCCAAGCATAACAACTTTTAAAAACAGACTCAGAGAGCATTTGAAATCCTCCAGATACATTTCCTTTCCCCTCCCATTCCCCTCCTTTTAAAACTTTAGCGTCCTTATAGGTGTTAGATTATTTTGATGTGGCAAATCTGTGCCCACAAAGAGTAAAGTATATACTTCTTTCTATCCTCCTCTATTTTATTTGTCATACTCTTTATATAGGTTAAGTTATGTAGTCTACTCGCAAATAATGTTCTTACAATAGTATAGGTTAGCTCTAAAATATTGCCTGCAGGCAATAAGCTCGCCTTTTCTTAAGAATAAAGAGTTTTATTATTATTAATATTTTAGATATTGCTTGAGTAGTGTTCCTCGACCTGCTAAAGACCTACTACTATTTTTTCTACCTTTTAAAGTGCCTAATAGGCATTGCTTCGTTCCGTCGGCTACTTTTCTATTTCTGTGTGTGAAAATATTCTTTGTTGTGACAAAGAATATTTTATTCTTCTTCTGTCGTCACGTCTCGTTTATGTGACAAAAATCGGTTGTGTCACTACAGTTCTTTGTCGGTAGATAGCCAAGAAGTTTTGGAAGAATTCTGAGCATGATGTCCCTTCGAAAAAGTGGTTGACCTGTTTGAAAGGGATAGCTGTCGACGACGAGTGCGGACAATGAGAATGCAACGAAATAAACACGTTCGATTTATTTTTTATGCAAATATACTGACCGGCGACAATTCAATGTGATTTCAGCCCATTAAGGCAAGTGTGAACCAAATTTCAAGACCATAAGTCCGTATTTCGAGACTGAAATATGACTAATGCGCCCCCTGGTGGACCGATTTCAACCACGACCTTTTCAACTCTTGCCATGACCAAATGATGCCAGCATGCCAAATTTCAGCTGAATCCGATTAATCTTTTGGCGGCTATCGTTTAAGGAATACACAGATACACAGCCGACAGACACACAGACAGACTTCCATCTGCAAATCTCAGAGGGGCTCAACATTTATATTTCCTTCAACACGAAAAAAAAATGCTCATTCACAATACTTTCCCTGCTCGTTGGTTGTAGAGTTAGAAATGTAAAATGATAAACAATTCATTTCTCAAGCACCTGGGCAAAACCTATAAAGCTAAGCCTTTCCTTTATTGATTATTATTATTAGTAATTAGACTGCGTTATTAAAACATATTGACTAGGATTACCTACTAATATTAAAAAATGGCAATCAACAACGTCAAATGCCTGAAGTAGATCGCAGCATTACGAGTAAATGGGTAAAGAACTTTATAAATAATGGTACTGCACTTTAGCTGTTTATTTGTTTGCCAGCTGAATGGTACGATTACCTTTTGGTTGTGGGAGCCAGAGCCATTCGTCAGTCGTCTTTGTGGGCAAACTCCCTCCACAAACTTATTTATGCAATGCCGCTGAACTACAATATAACTTTCACCTGCTTTTAGTTGAATGCGTTTCGCTGCATTCCCTGCCCCCAGCTAAGCAGCCACCAAACTTACTATAAAGCTTAGAGGACTTTCGAATTATACGGTATTCTGCATTCTCGGTTTGCTTGCGAATAATTTTGTTTTCGCGAATTATATTTAATACTGCTTATTTCTGTTTTTATTCAAACAAATGACTGAATAAGGCTTATATTTTTTCTTACTAAAAGTACCAAATAGAAGATCTTATGTCACTATTAATTAGTGAAAATCGTTGGGGGTTGGCACAGAAAAACATTTGCGACTTTATCACTCATGGTTTATTGTCTTCAAAACGCTCACAGTTGTGCGAACATTAATTTACAGCATAAATTAAGTAAGGTACCTACTATTTGAAATGATTATAATGATTAAACATCCAAGTAAACTAGTATATCTAATCAAATGCTGTAGATAATAGTGAAAAATTAAATCGTGTCTCACCCAGAAATTCAATTATTGAAATTTTTATTAAAATTTACATGTAAGTTTCAAAAATCAAATACAACTTGGAATAACAATAATTTAATAATCGGTCACTCTTAATAACACATTATTTTGTTACGATTGAGACATTTTGTGAATTTTCATTATAAAAAACGTAATGCATAAAATAAAAAAAAAGAATGTAGATATCAACATACATAATATACGCATTCATTACAATTATCGTAATAATGAAAATTAAAAAAAAACATGAAATGTAGTGTTGAAAGTATCAAAAAAAAAGGTTGGCATAGTCAAACAATAAAATATTAGGTGTGCAAGTAGATACTCGGTTTTTTTTGGCCAAATTCAACTTTATTGAAAATATACTTCTTTCAAAGATTAATTATCGAAATATTCGCAATTACTATATGCTGTCTTGCCATTTATCATGTAGTAGATGATGAATGCTTTCGCGATATAAACTTGGTGGTCTCGAAATAATAATCGAGCCATTTTGTGCAGTCTCTGCAATTTTCGTGAACCACTGGTCTTTCAAATATAATGACATCGATCTGAATAAGTAGTAATCAGGGTAGGTCGAATCTGGAGAATACGCCGCGTGCTGTAAGACTTCCCAGCCTAAGGAGAAGATGAGTTCCTGGGTTGATTATTCTGTATGTGTAATTTTGCGTTGTCATGCAGCAATATCACCTTCCGCCTTTCTTGGCCCGTAAATGTTTTTTTTCCTCCAGAGCATCATTTAATTTGATCAATTGAGCCTGGTAACATTCAACTCTAATAGTTTGACCAGGTTCCAGAAGCTCCTAGTAAATGACTCCTTGTCAATTCCACTTGTCAATCCACAAAGTGTCAAAAAGACTTTCATGGCATGAATATTCATTCTTGCAACTGATATTGATGGCTGGCCTGGATCAAGACATGCTTTTCTACATTTAGGATTATCGTATATTATACACTTTTCATCACCCGTTTTGTGCAAAAAAGTCTTTCTTTTGTACCGATAAAGCAAATTCATTCAGATGTCATCTCTTCGGTTTTTGTTTTCTTCGTCAGTTTTTGAGGAACCCATTTTCCCATTGCGTACAATCAAAGTAATATTGCTTGGTGAGTAACTTCTAACTGTTCTTCAAGTTTTTTTTTGAGTTTGACATGGATTTTCATACAGTAAAATATTAAGTTCATCTTTAAATTGTTTTATTGCACCTGGACGTGGATCGTCCTCAAGACTAAAATTGTCATCACGAAATCTTGCAAACCGCTTTTATACTGTTGAATGACTCGCAGAATGTACTCGAACTAATCAATTCCATAGTTTGAGCAGCATTTCCTTTCATTTAAATATAGAATATAATGCAATGTCGTAAATATTGTTTATCGACATCCATTTTTAAAATTGATGTACACAGAACGACAGCTTGTAAACGACTGAAACTTATGTCATAAAAACAGCAATGACTAAGCTACATATATTGGGATGCTATCAAGTATATTTTAATGCAACGAAATTCAGATCCTAGTTTCTACTTGCACACCTAATATTTGTGATTGCGTTAGGAATGAAAATAGTCGATATATTCGTATTATTAATATGTATCTAGTAATAGAAATAGTCAGTAAATTTTATATTATAGCATTATCACATAGGAAATCGGTTAGGTACCTACGTTAGAAATAGAAATAGTCAAGATGCATAGAATTATCTTACAGTTCTTAGAGAATGTTTACATTTTAATTCTCTTCCAATGAGAAATATTTTTGGCTTATTATTAAACTGAGGCATTTTTACTTCCCAGCATATTTTAGCTAAAAAAAGCTGCTTGCTTGCTATAATAGGTAATAAAGACATTTGCTTTTTTCCCCTCTTGTTTTCTGTTCCTTATTATTATGTGTTTATACCTTGTTGTATTCAATGTAATACATGCTACTGATGATATTAAGTAGGGCAGTGCGGGTGAATTGCTTTTTATCGAGTCTCGCTTCTGCGCAAACCGGCTCCTAAACAACTCATAAACCACATACAAGACTGCTTGAAAGCTTCAGAATTGAAGTATCTTTATTAACTGTTAAGCGTCTTTTTGGTTTGCTAATTTAAGCAGCATCACGGGTCGAGAAAAGGGCATTTCGCCTGTCTTATAATCACAGAATAGCAGCAATTTTGTATGTTCCTACGTACTTATAGGAGAAGTAATCCAAACATGGGATATTAAGTTAAATATGAAATTGAAATACAATAAAATATAAAAAAAAAAACTCTTAATAAAAATATATAAAGAACCATCAAATTTACAAAATAAAAAAAACACGGCATCTTACTCCCCGTTGAAAAATCAGATCCAGTGCAGTAGCTTGATTATTTTCCAAGAACGATCTGCTCCTTCCACCTGCTACTACACTGAGAAAAATATTGTATTCATGCTTACATAACCATTTCGTTATTACGGTTTTATACAGAATAACGATGTTTCAATCGTGACTTTGTTGAATTAGGTACAAGGAATTTTGTTGAAACTACATTACTGTATCAAAATTTTCCGTGCGCTTAGTACGGAAATAACCGTATATACTGTAGTTTCAACATGATTCATGTGGCCGACTCTAACCGTACGTATACTACTACATGCTGTCATGTTAGAAGCGAGATCCCAAGGTCGCGACGTAATGAAAGAACATTATGTTGTAACATTATGGCACGGTAACACCGTTACGCGTCATATTAATTCATACGTATGGACCACAGTCCGAGCTATATACGTAATCCTCGTTGAAACGTTCGAATTTCCGTCAATTACATAGTTACAATTTTTCGGTGTATTAAGTGCATCGTTGGCATATGCACTAATAGTAAAACCCTCAGGCAATGGTAACCGCATAAGGTCATCAATTAAGGCGTTCCTTAGAAGTGGACCTAAAACCGAACATTGAGGATATCTTTTAGTCTAAAATGAACGCTGAATCTTGTTGCACTTATCATATTTCAACTTCATCAATTCCAGCTCCGTAGAGACACGGTTTTGAACCTAAGTTCGAAATTAATATATTACCCTAAAAAAACATTTTATTTCATTAAAGCTCGTCGAAACTATGACCGTTAGTCGCCAAGGGTTAACCAGCTCAATAAATTGGAACGTTCGCAAAATGTGTGTATACGGTACTTCATCCATTTACGAAAATGTAAGGATGTACATATCCTGACGTGTCAACCCAAAAGAAAGTATATTTTTAATTTTATTCGCTGCAATTTCCCCAAATGTAATATAACATTCCCCGACATGATTGTCTCCCGACATGATTGTCCATAAAGCAAATTGCGCTCTCAGCGAATGAGACAATGAGTGCAGGAAAAATTGCCGCTCCTCCGCGTGCTCGTAAAACCCCTTTCCCTGTTTTATTTTCGTGCACACGTAAAAATAAAGGAAGTCTGGCTCAATGTAAGGTGGGGTCGGCATACATTATGCTGAGGCCGAAAAAAATCACTTTTGCAGCAACATTAAGTTTATAAAAAAGATAATATGGATTTCCCAAGTTAAGGTTGTAGAAACCGACGTGAATGCGATGTTGCAACCGCCATTGTCCAGAGTGGCCTGAAATGCTGTCAATCGTCATCCGTTATTTTTCTGCGGGTAGGCGGTAAACTGCTACTGTTACTACGTAGATTACAACGGTGGTGGGCTAGCGGATTCGGCGCCCGTGAATTTTGTATATCTTGATTTGTTGAAAAAACCTATCAGTGCCCATCTGACGACGCAATAATTATTGCTTAGGGTTATTAACAAGAAGCATACCTGATATAATTCCAATTATTCGTGAAACAATCGTCGTTATATTTATACCTGACATTGGATGAGTAAGCACGAAGCCAGCTAACCACAGCGACTAGAATATTTCAAGCGACAAAATTAATGTTCCACGCGTCAAACCGCTTTTTGTTTCTCAAATACAGTGGTACCTTTTGGCCCCAAATATTTAATGAACATGACAAAGCATTTAAGATTATTAAACATGTGCAATATGGCTCATAAAAGAAGTCGGTCATAAGAGAATTGAGCTACTTCAAGTAATCATTTAAAGTAATGAGAATGGGCTTAACAAATAAATATTATTCATACTCTTTTGCATATCTAAGTACACTTTTCGATAGTTTTTATTATTACTTTTTATATTTTAATTTCGTTCTTCTATAAATGAATACAACCAATATATTGTGGCGATAGAGTTGTAGGAAGATTATGTTTATAATATTATAAAATTATACACAACGTGCATACTTACGTCACTTTCGCTATTACGACCTATTTGGTATTGCCACTAGCGAGATCGTATGGGATTATTCCAGTTTCCAATGTATATATCCATCCAGGTCGAAATGTATATATCCGTTTTTATTTCGGAAAAAAATGCGCGTCCACAATACTTTACCTCCTCGTCGTTAATGGGCCAGTAAAGTAATTCATGCCTTATTTACTAGACATAGCATCACGGTAATGTCATGTTTTTGTTCTCTAACGTTTAAATCATTCTTGCGAATCCAAAATTATGTATGTAATGCGTCATTATGTCCATGAGACTTTTATTTTCCTCAGCAGCAACGCCTGAACCTTATTTTTCCGCGATTGCTTCCCAGGCACCGAGGGCGCAATTCCTCCATATAAAATATTATACGCGGGTGTGCGCGAAAAAGGCCATGATTCGGACGAATTCGGGGTTTATGGCGTAAACATTTATGGGTGAAGTTTAAAGCGCGGGCGGGGGGCGTCCCAGTTGTAGGTAAGCGGCAATTTGCATATGGACGCCAAGCCAGGAGAGTTGTTACAGCCATTCTACGGCCGCGTGGACGGCGCGGACGAGGCCGGGACATATTACTCGATACGCCCACGGGCGACTCGGGCTTTAGTCGCCGCCTCGAGGGCGCGGAATATTTAGCTATTTTGCATAAAGAAGTAGCTTGAGAAAGTCTCCAGATGCTCGCTGAGGAATTTCGCTGCTAAGGAATTTCGCTGCTTATTTTAAATTGCTGACATTGGGACGTCCCCGTTCAAAATGGCACCAACGAGATGATTACTCAGATATGTATATCTGTATACTTAAAAGTGGGGCTGATGGGCCCTGTTGGCGTTGGCCACGAAAACCCATTTGTTTAGGGTCGGTCACACTCACGAGTCAACGCCCATCCGGCGGCCTCCACGTATGAAGTGCGAGCCCGGGTAGGACTCTGGCCTAAGGGGCAGTTTCCCCCAAGAGTCAATCTTCTGGCGCTCCTGGACAGTCTGCGCACCGTCCGGCGTCAGCCAATCGATTGTGCATTCTGAATGACATTTATATGTACGCAGTGACAGGCAAGGATTGAAAACCCCGCCCACCACCCGGGGAGTTCTAACGACGTGGGTCGTTTTATCTGCCCGGGATGTCTTGCAACGACAACCTCACACGTACCGGAAGGGTAGAGCATGAGGGATGAGCGAACGGAGACCTAGAGAAGGATTATCCGGTCTTCAGCTCGGATAATCCTTCGGATTTCTCCAGTCCAGATTTCTCCAGTCGGGAGACTGAAGAAATCTGGTTGCAACTGAAAGTAAGGGCGCGAGTGTCGGTCCGCTGGGTGACTTACCTGGCTATCTCGCGGTAAGGCGTTGGCTTCTTACAGGCATGTGGCGGAACTAGACGGTGGACTGTTTTGTCCTAAGTCTTCTGCGCCCACCTCACGAGAGACAGAACGATCAATATCGATAAAACTTTCTGAGCTAATGGGTTGGCCCGTTGTAGTCGACAGCTTTAGTTGTATACTTTAAAGTACAATTAAAGCGTTTAATCCGGTATACCTTACCATAATAAACGCCAGTTTGAGTTCGATGGTCTATACCTACTATGGCAGTGACCTCTCTGAAGCGCTACCACACCCGCTCGAAACGACGAACGTGCTGGCGAGCTACCTCTCTGAGGACGCCTCACGCGAGGTTTAATTTAGCCATATGCGTCATTTTTGCACACGTCACGTGCTCTATGGAATGCCTTCTTTCACCTATACAATTATACTAAAGTGAAGCTGATCACCATCACACGTGCTCTCATATTCATCCAAGACTTGTCGCTCCCGCTGAATGAGAGAAACTGTTACTATACGTCAATGCGGTCGAGGATAGTTGGCGTCATTCTTCTGCAATTTACCTGGTCTCAGTATACGTCAATCCGATTGTTGTTTGTTCTAGAGTCCAGATCGCTATCAGCTAGCTCTTTTTATATGTTTTTTTTTCAATCAACCCTCATAGAGATTCTTAGAGTGTGAAGTAATTTATTTTATATTCAATCCAACACTTATCCGGGAGAAGTTACGACTAGGTAAATATTGGTTGCAAAGAAATGAACGATATTATTTGTAATATTTGCATTACATGCGGTTTTAACAACAGCCCCCTACTGACCGACATGAAAGACGTTTCACATAAAAATATTTTATACGGCGTTCGCGAAAAAGCTTTCGATGAACTTGGATGTTATGGCGTAAACATTTATTATGTTTACGATATTGTTTAGTTTGGTAATCACAGTTTTCTGGTTGGCTTTGGTGCACCATACCACCGTGGCGTACGTGATTATTGACCTCGAAATGGCAGTGTAGAAGCCAGTGGGAGATCTTGGGATTAAGGCCCCAATTTTTCCCTTCCAGTCTTCTGCTTATACCCAAAGAACTCTTAGCTTTTTGATTTGTCAAGTGAGTCTCTGGTCTAGCGTGACTCCCAAATACTTGTGGTTAAAATCTGCTTGTGGTTAAAATTGGCATTTTTAGTCCACCTAGTTGACGTTTGTTGGTAAATGGCACGAGGACGGTGTTATCGGAGTTGACCGATAATTCGTTCCTTCTGCACTAATTGCCAACCATGTTTGACGCTTTTTGCATCACGTGTGAGATCGTGTTTTGGGAGAAGCCCCGGATAATGACTACTACTAGGTCACCAGCATAGCCCTGTGTGTCTATCCTGGCCTTTGCCATTCTATGCAGGAGTTGATCTATTGCAAGAGTTCATAGTAGGGGCGAGAGTACGCCTCCCTGCGGACAGCCTCTTGTGGTGGTGACTTCAAGGTTTGTTCCGTGAAGTATCGCTTTCACCCATCTGGTTGTGGTGTAGTCAACTTATTTTGACTCTAGCCCCTTCACCAGTGATTTAATTGTGGTTTTGTCGAAGGCGCGCTCAATGTCTAAAAATGCGCATAATGCGATTTGTTTGTCTTCCAACTCCTTTTCCACTCTGTATACTAGGTAGAGCAGAGAGGTATTAGTACCTTCAAGGTTTCCTTTTCATTTGTTGTAAAGGTTCCGTTTGATTTTTTCAGAAGACCAATTTGCTTAGGTTTGTCCTTTGCGAGCAGTTTACGTATAATTTCTCCTTGAGGTGTCTCGACTATGTCTTCGCAGAAGCTTTTCCATGTTGCTCTTTTGGCTCGCCTAATTTCTTTCTTAAACTATTTAAGGCTTTTTTGTATTCCACCCAGTTGAGAGTTTGTTTAGTCTTATTGAATAGTTTCCGGGTTTTTTACCTTAGTTTGTCCAACTTCGGGTTCCACCATAGAACTTTTCTTTTTGAGGTCTTTGTCTTGAGCGGGCAGCTTTCCTCGTAGGCGTTTATAATGCCTTTTGTGGTAGCCGCCACAGCCAACTCTAGACTCTCCCGTGTTTTTATACTTTTTTGTATTGTTTTAAGGTTAAGTCTTAATGTGGTATGGTAGGCGTCCCAGTCCGTGGCTTTCGGATTCCTGAAAGTTGTGGTTTGACACTCTACGGTGTTTAGTAGTTTGAAAGTTATTTGTCTGTGTCAGACATTGAAGTATCATCCCTAACATGCCAGATTTTTATGTGTCTGGCCAGATTTTTATAGGCAAAAGTAATGTCTAAAACTTCCTGTCTTACTCTTGTCACAAAGGTCGGCACGCAACCTTTGTTTAATAGGTATAGGCAGTTGGTTGAGAAAAAAAAACTTTAAGTAACCCACCTCTATTGTTGATGTCGGAGCTCTCCCACGCGGTGTGGTGTGCGTTTGCATTACATCCAACCAGTAACTCAGCCTATTGGGTACGGGCGTACTCCACCAGGTTTGCCAGCTCTTCGGTTGGATTTTGTTTCTCTCCAGATAGATAGGCTGAGCATGAGATGACTCTGGATCCATTCCATCCTTTGAGATTTATATACTTTGCTGACAGGTCATTAGTACATAACTCTGTAACTGGCAGGAAGTTATTGTTTTTCTTGAACACTATACATGCTTCAATTTTTGTAACGGCAGTGGCGTTTTTTTATTCCTTTTAATATGTTTACTTGTTTCCTTGTTCAGAATGCCCCAACTCCAATAGCCATTTTTTAATTATAGGTTAGAAACTACCAGTATTATATAATTTGTGAATGTTAAAGCGCAGAGGACTTAAGTAGGGCGCGGACGGATCGGGCGTTCTAGTCATTGTAGGTAAGCGGCAATTTGCATACGCCCGCCAAGCCAGGAGAGTTGTTACAGCTGTCTGAGGCGCGGGCGAGCGCGAGACATAACCGCCCACGAACGACTCGCGCTTCAGTCGCCGCCTCGGCGGAATCGTAAGCTGCTTTGCATAAGAAGAAGCTTGAAAGAGCCTTCAGACGTCCGACAATAAACTCTGGCCGTGAGATTTAATTGCTTACCCTCGATGGTCCGTTTTGTTATTAATCCATAATAATTTTATTTTGTATATTATTATTGTTTTTATTATGATTACTAGCTGCGCCCAGCGGTTTCACCCGCGTGGTGATGGAAAATTGTGATAATGATGATAGAAAACCATATATCTTTATAAATTATAGCCTATGTGTTATTCTGATGTGTAAGCTATATTATTGTAAAGTTTCATCAAAATCCATTCAGTAGTTTTTGCGTGAAAGAGTAACAAACATCCATTCATACATACAAACTTTAACGTTTATAATATTAGTAGGATTAATTAAAATGATTATTTAATAATTGTCATGCACATTTTGATTATTATCTGTTCTTTATTTTTATGATTAAACTTATTTATTTATGATTTTGTTTTTTGTTACTTTTGTAATCTTATTTTTATTGTCTCTTTTTCTCAAAATTATTTATTTTTTCCGAAATTCATGGTTTTAAAATGATTATTTATAAAAATTTTTCTTTATTATTATTTTTTAATTAAAATTTAAACTCAATTTTCTTTTTTAAACTTAAAAAGTTACACATATTTAAGTTTTAATGCCGTACTAACTAGGCCTCGCCTGTACTAAGGTAGGCTTAATGCAAAAGAAAGTAGAGTGGTTTACGTAATTTGTGGCATTTTTATTTTTATACATATCATATAATAAATAAATGTAATACATATACATACAATAGTACCTAATAATATGAAGTTTAAGTATATAAATATATAAACACATGCATACATAAATACATATATATTTTATAGATAAATTGTTAATAATACTATATAGATTTTTTTTTATGTGCTCTATTTTAGTATACATATATGTTATTAGTGTCTCCTATTTTTCGCGACCCAAAGTCTAAAGTTACTCAGTTTCCTACTATTCCTAGATTTCAGTCCTGCAGGAAAGCACTTAATTTTGTTGAACAGTCAAAGAGCAATGTAAGAAAAGTATTTTTGTGCAAAGCTTGTTCTCTTTTTTTAAATGAAGTGCTGTCTGTTGTTGTTACTCGTGTAACTTTGTGGTGTGTCGAATATAGATAAAAATCCTCATGCTTATAAAAGTATAGTAGTATAATTATAGTTTATTATGAATTTATAATATAGTTATTATTAAAATTACTACGATGGGTCTTTAAATATACAGTGAATAATTAATCATAATATTTAAGGCAAATATTTACGGCTTTGCAAGAGAGATATATTTATTATATGTTTTGCTTTTGCTTTTACTAAACTTTATGTTGATCTAATATGAAAAGAATTAAGTACGTTTTCGGTAGTGGAAACCAGAATTTAAACGTTACTCCACGAATATAAACATTAGACTACGCTCATCTAATAGTGCATCATAGATATCCCCATACTTAGTTAAATAGAGCTAGGTATCCTTACAATTTTTTCATTAATTTTATCTATATGTATTTAAAGAGAGCCTGGTGGGAGGTCGCGCTAGAGTTTTATTTTTGTTAACAAAAGGGGGTCGCGATCTAAAATAGGTTGTTATCGGTTATCAAAATTAGACTAACTGACATGGTGTCTTTGAGGGCTGTAAGCCCGATCGCTAGGCGACCCAAGGCAATGGGCAAAGTCTTGTATGTATTTGAACTAGATTGATGTAACTTCATATTATTATTGAAAATTAAATGCCAATAGATTAACGAATATTTCATTTTATTATTTTTTTTTGCACGATGAAATATTTACTCTAGTCATTCATTTAAATATGTAAATTGACAATATAATTCACTATCTCTGAAAAAATAAACTGACGACGCGAGCGCTGCGCTGGCGTGTATTGATTTAATAATTTTCAGTACCGACACAATTATTATAATCCGTTTATTTATTACTGCAACGAGTATGTTGTAAAATAAATATTGTTAGCTTAATGAATATCATAAAAGTGTTAATAATAATGTTATATTTTTAATTAAAGATTTAAATTAAATACGCGGCAATCAATCACGCCTCATTGAAATATACCTTTCATATTTCTGTCTAGTGTGATTTTGGGATTTCATTTTATTGACATTGTATTTTATATTCATTATATACGTTCGCGCTTCAACTCTGCTCCGCGCATCTGCAACTGCTCAAATGGAGATGATGCGCGCATCAACTCAAGAACAACGAGTGCTCCGCAGTTTTATATTTGATCATTGAGCGAACATGTCATTGCCAGAATTTATTATTAAATTTCTCATCCTTCGGATCCCACAGCACTGTATAATTTCTGTACTCCGCGATTAGAGCTAGAAATTTCTTTTAAGCCCACTCCATAGAGATGGATTCGCGTTTACTGAACGCCGAACGTGATGCGCGAGACGTATCCACTAACGTCTTTCTTTGCTCGCGTCCACGAACGCACTGCGCATCCTTTGTGTTTGCGCATTTACCGCCACCGTTTGGAGCGCTTGCTGCGGAGCGTGCAACGTTGCACGCTCCAGGAGCGCCGACGTATCCATTACTGGAGCGGTTGCAGGTGCACGGAGCAAAGTTGGTGCGCAAACCTAATGGATACCCACCTTTACGTATTTTTTGTATGTCGTATCTTGTTGTACTGATGCATCTAAATTGAATATGGTGGTATGGTATGGTAAGTGATTAGTGGTACCGTGCCTTATTGTGGTAGCTCACGAGACGAGTCGGCGGAAAGGACAATGGGTTATTTCGTACTCACTTGCAAGTTGTTTGTAACACTTTTCCACATATACTAAACTAAAGGTTATTTCAATTGTAACATTTTATTCTATGTCCGCTAAGCTGAAATACTTGTCTGAAAAAAGTTATAGAGCGTTGAAATAGCGAAATATTTTTCAATTATTGCTTTTTTTTAGTCGCCTGTCGCCTGTCGTAGTCGGCACCGCCCAACTGTTACTTATGCTGTTACGCTGTACGTGTAAGTATCGGCAGTGGTTTTTGTTAAAAAAATATTAGTTTTTTACGCAAAGTATGACGCTGTTCATTTACTTATACATAAATATAACGTACGTTGAACTCACACCGATAAACCACTTATTTCAAAAACCCATCCATTCTATCGAATACCCCGAGAGATGAAAGCACTTTCATCGCCGAATGTATTACAATGAAACCCTTCTTGCGCTCATTGTGATTTTCACAATGGGCGAAATAATGGAAAGATTTAAATCTTATTCGTGTGTTTGGATAGGAAGAAGTTGTACATTTGCCTCGCCATTCTCAGAAATTGATGAGATGTAATACGTTTTCTTTATTGACGGCCATGATATTTTATGAAAATAGAACGGTATTCTTTACCAGTGCGAGTCACACATCGTGACCCAATTCAGATGAGCGATGAGATCATCTACACACACATAACTCCCTCTAATATCAGACTGTCATTGAATACCAGACTAACAGAGGGTGAGGAAAGGTTTTTTTCGGTAGTTTCTTTCGGTTTGACTACTACAATACACAGATAGTAGAAGGCCACAGTGACTTAACGGCCAACATTTTTGACTTAGGGCTCATCGAGGATCCTTGGTGTGTGTATAATAATGGTCGTCAGACTTCAGATAGTTTACTATGGTCGTGCTCGTTTCTGTCGTACGCCAGGGAAAACTGCCGAGCGCGATGAGTGGCCACATAGGTGGTATTCCATTTGGTACTGTAACCTAGTCAGTAGCAAGAAATGCTTTATGGCATATCTTGCCTTAGTGGCGCAATGAACATCGCGTATAGATGAACTGAGAGCTCAGGGCGCTCCCCCTATGGGTGCGAGTGCCTCGCCGTCTCCGTGAAGTGCCACTATGTGCCGCGATGTGCCGGTGTTTTAAACGCCGGTGCAGCTTTTACGCCGGTACAGCTTTTTGTTTGTATTGTAATTAAACAATCAAATCAAATCACGTTGATTGTCTCCAAATCTTTTACATAGTTGTTTAGACACAATACAATGGATAGCCGCTTAATTATCAAAATAACTTTAAAAATCGATACTAAATATTTCTTAAGAGTCTCACCGCATAATTAATAATAGTCTTATTAGATACTTCTTAAAACTACAGTTTGAGTTGTCATAAAATATAAAATTATATTGTCCTACAAATACAAAATACAATTGATTATCGGAGGCAATTACTCTACTGTTATATGCAATTATTAGGCTCCCTAACGGGTGTGGCCATGCCACCACCCACGCTCGCTTGTCCCGAACGCGCGACGCCGCAAATTTAAATATGTGATTTCCCAATACATTTGTAAGGCGGAATTTAAGTTCTATTTGTGCCGCTTGTATATGAGATATTCTAACCGAAATGTGATTCACAGTGTGATTTCGACCCAACAAGGCATCTGTGTACCGAAATTAGGTCCTTAAGTCCAATATTTTAAGATTTAAGTATGACTAGCGCGCCCTCTAGTTGACCGATTTCAAACACACCTTTTTCACTTCTTGTCATGACCAGATAATAAAATTTAAGCTACATCTGATTACGCGTTTGTGCGCTATCGTAGATAAATACACAAAAACACAGAGAGACAGACAGACAGACCCACAAACAGAAATGGTCTTAATAGTTTCAGGAGGGGGCTCAAAAAGATATTTCCGCCTTATGTGATTTCGACCCTTACTCCTGCAGCAAGTTCCTATATAATATTGCTGCTGCATCCGGGCTTGGTTTGAGACAGAGCCTTTAAATAAAAGCTTGTATTAAAAAGCGTGTTTTTGCTGTTAACTTATTATACATTAAATTATATGGATAAAGCCTCAAACAAAAAGGGCATTTTTGTGCATAAATTGTCTTTTTTTATAAAACCAGTGTAATATTCATTAAGTCATGTTTTTATAGCACAATTAAGTTATTTTATTCTATTATTCTATGCTTTTATATAT
This sequence comes from Micropterix aruncella, assembly GCA_944548615.1. Classification (NCBI taxonomy): domain Eukaryota; kingdom Metazoa; phylum Arthropoda; class Insecta; order Lepidoptera; family Micropterigidae; genus Micropterix; species Micropterix aruncella. The sequence goes on from OX155963.1 coordinate 4,227,194, forward strand.
GTTATGATGAACCTGTATAGCTTATAATGCAAATCTGTGCTTTTTCGACATGCGGGAGATAAAAGTGAAATATTTCTTTTTTGTGCGCCTTATACAGTAGTCCTCACAAACGCCGCCAGCTGCTATTGCTTATATTTACGATTTATAAAACAAGTTTGTGCTTATTCGGCAAGTGGGAGTTAAAAGAGTAATATTTCTTTTGTTTTTTTTTTGTTCCCTCACAACCGCCGCCAGCTGCCATTGCTTATATTCACGATTTAGCTAACATTTATAAAAAAAGAGATTTACGGCAAACCGAGGACACCAGACACCTTCATTTTTACCATAAGAAATAATATTATATTAGCTTCTTTAGTCAATATGATATTTACAGACAGCTATGATAATTACCCACCAAACCACCAATGAAGTACTATATAATTGCTGATTTGAATTCGTCAGAGCTCCAAAAGGAATGGCTTTTCATTACCGTTTACGTAATTTTTCACGGCGTTGTTATAAGGTGATACGTCAATTTAAAGTTTTGCAGAATTTAAGGTCAGCATTACATCACTGAACATACTCGTATTTATTGTGGTAACTATAAGCGTAACATATTTCGAAAAAAACCTTTAATTTGAAATATATCCTTACGTAATTTTTACGATTTGGAGATACGAGAGTAATGTAAAAATTCTGTGAATAATGTGTAAATTACAATTATTTTACAAGCACTATAAGAAAATAAAAAAAAACTAAACTTATCTATTGTATATTTTATTTCAATTTTGTATTATTCAACTTTAAATTATAATTCTTCAGTTAAACTTTAGAGTATAATTCTCCATAACAGTAGAAATTTGATACTTCAAATTAAATTATTATTTACCTATGAGAATAAGGTAAATTCTTACATATGACAAGAGAGCTGTCCTAAACTTACCACAGTCGACCGATTGTTCGTAGTCCACCGATAAACCCCCAGAATTGTAATAATAGTAACAAGATGGGTCCGACTTCGGTCGGTAAATTCCACCCAAATTAATAACCGTTATTCGCCAGATATATTGAGGGCTTATATCTTGCTCGACATGGTTGTATTTTGCTAGTAAATGCGGCTACCGACCAAGCAAGAATAATCGTCTCCTAAATTCCCTCTCATATTTGTTATTTTTCGCATAATCGATCAATTTCAAATGAATGTAAACAATCGAGTATTCCTAGCACAATCGGGCAAGCGTTCGCTTTTGGTTGCATACTTAATGCCACACGATTTGGCAACTTTACATCAATAATCAGCCCGTAGTTCTTTAATTATAATACTAAAATTGTTACTAATAATTTAATGATGGTTGAATTTATTATGTACACGTACATAGAAGTATGTTTATAGAAAAAATCTTAAATGAAAAAAAATCGCGAAGGTGGGACTCTTAACCCTTTATAGCTTCATGTGACATTTCTGTAACAAACTACTAATCCCCCTAAAATCCCCCTAAATAAGGCATTAAACTCATTTAATTCATTTGAATCCGTATAGCACTACTGTACCCTACCACTTACTATCGAGTAAAAATCATAGATAGCGTAACTAAGCGACTTATGTGAGTTTAAATGTTGCGCGTTGATGAAAGTGATAAATTAGAATTAAGGCAGGTTTTGAATGACTGATTTAAACATATAAAAAGTGTACACAATTGGGTGGTTTTCGTAGAAACCTGTAGGTAAGAATATAATTTTATCCATTCAAAATTTCGAAGCAAAAGATGGCAAGTTAGGATGTTCTAACATTTACTGGAACTGACTATGGCAAATTCTTAGTTATTACACCGAAGAGTAAGGAAGGCAAAATAACTCAACAGCAAACAAATGTCTTCAACAGAATTTAGACTTGAGATAGGCGAGACCTTATGTGAGCTTGGCCTGAAGCCTAACATCAAGAGTCGAAGGTCGTTAGAAGACGAAATTCAAGCCAAAATACATAAGGGCCCTGTGCAACATGTTCCTCCATTGGCAGTAAGGCAGGTCGGTCATTGGCCGATTTGGATTAAAAAAAAGATACGTTTCAAGATTCCCAAGTGCACTGGCGTTTCACAAACAATTTGCGAAAAATGCAGTGTAGCATTATTCTATAATAAACAAAATAATTGTTTTAAATTTTTCAAAACAACATAAATGTTTTTTTATGCGTTCAAATCAATGTTACAGTAATGTCACATTCCCTTAAATGTCAAATAAATGATTAATAATAAATATTTTTGAATTTCTGAGAAATACGTGTTTTTTTATTTGCCTAAACCTATCTCATTATCAACATTATTTTTTGTTTGAATATCTTGGGCTACAAAGGGTTAAAGCTTTCAAAATTACTATAACATTTCTATGCATGTACAGTTGACAAAAGTGGAAGATATCAGGGTAACCATTACTTTACCACAGATGGCCAAAGTAAAGATTTGCATCCTTTATTTGCGCAATGATTCAATCAACAACAGCATTATAGCTTTCGACATAATATCAAATAATCCTCACTTTCTGGTTATAGCTTTCGACATAATAACCAAATTTCATATGGGATATTGTAGACAACAATGGCATGTGTATTGGGAATGCAGTGTCGCGCATACCAAAAATTCAAATAAGTGTACATTATCCGTTCTAGTTATAAAATGTGATTTAATTTGCGTATATCGATGACTAATATTTTAAAGAATTGATCAAAACGCTTCATTCACACGCGTCTTTCATAATTTTCAATATTTCATTGACTCAAATTATTCATCTTGACGTTGAAATATGATATTAACGTAAAAATATTTTAATATAAAAGAGTGCATTGTTACCTAATAAAATTATTTTCTACCACACTTAAATGGGTGAGTCACTCTTTCTATGTAAAATGTAACCTCTCATATACATGATCAAATATTAACATATGTCCTCTCTTTACTCTCTCTCTCTATAAAAACATCGAGATATAACGGATTCAGAGATAAATCTCTGGACGTGTTCACGGACATTGTCACCAACTACTGCGCCAGGGCATTTATGGCAGATTACCTGAATTTAGGTTACTTCACGATGGAACTTTTTTTTCACTTTCTAATACCAGTGCAACAGTCTAAGCAATAATATTAACGGAATTTTAGACTTATTTCAATCAAACACACAAATAACTGTTGAGCAGCCATTCCAACCCTCAGACGTGGTTGACACACATCAGATACCAGCTTTTGTCTCTTTTCCGATTACAATAGCGACACGACCCCTATATGAAAATCAAACAACCAAGTTACATAGAAAAAGAGATTATGCCAAGATAAATAAACAATAAGGTAATTACGATTTTGATGAGGAATTTAAATGTCAACAATTTAAATATATCTGTGAAAATTTGTAACATAATTCTAAATCCACTTATAAACGTTCATATTTCCACGAAGTAAACTAGTAACAGTAGCTTTCTGCATATAGTACAATGAGGCTCTCATACAGATAATTTAATACAAATCACGTTTACATCTAAAAAAGAAAAAAAACAACAAAATTCGTTAGATGAATCGTCTATAAAATGTAAAAGCGCGGAGTCAAAAGCGTTAAGTTTTCTAATAAAAAAATAATATTACAATTAATTAACATAAGCATTTTCATACCATACAGCGTATTAGATTGATCAGAGTCGTAACACGATTTGTCAAGTAGGATTTTACTATAAAAAGTAACGTGTAGATGGCACTCAAAGTTTCCAAAATTTTATATTTTCTATTATTCTGCCCCCGATAATAAGAAGGGCGCATGTAGCATAAAGTCTAAACCGAGATAAAAAATGTTTTGTGTAAAAATTATATAAATGCTTGCTGTCTCATAAAGAAAAACTATAGACACATTCTGTTAATGCAATAAATTTGGTTTGCGTTTCAACTATAATGTGTGATTTATAATTTTTCTATATCCTAATTATTTATTGAATTATTAACAATTTTCCTTTCCATCTTAGTAAAAAAAATTAGGAAAATACTTGATATTAGGTTGAATAGTCATAAATAACCAATTACGTCTTTTCAACTAAGCATAGTCAATAAATTGCTTTTATTTTTAGTGTTCATGAGTTCTCAGTAGATTTTTCCTTAAGTTGAAAGGTCGCAATTGGCTACTTGCGCCTTTTTAATGTAGTATTGGTTATACTTGCAATATTCCTATTATTAATTAAGCGTCCAAACATCTAAAGGAATTACTAAATATAAAAGGCCCATTTGCCACATGCGCTTAAACTACTTAGTGAATTAATAGATTGCAAAGACGCAAGTGATCACTAACGTCTTACCTACTTAGTACAGAAGAAAATGCGTCTTTTCAATTTCTGAACTGATGGAAATTTTCCAAAAGAAAAGAACACATATACGCAAATAAGTCTTTTCATTCTAGTTTACATTCAATGCGTCCTTTTAGCTCAGTATTCGTAGAAAAATACATGTAGGGGAGAGTTGGATAATGGCGCGCGGTTGATAATACCGCGCCCCATCCTACACAAAAATATACTGCTTATTATTACAAACTGTCTTGGTCAAAACGTACCTAGTGGTGTATTACCCCGCCTCGCGCCGCGCCAGTGTGCTCCTAGCAACCGAACGAGTTACATGTGTCTCGAAGCGTTTCGCGTCAATTCATTATTATATTCCTACAACTTACAAATCGAGGTATGTATTAATTTATTCAGTCTAAAACTATATCGTGCTGATGAAAATCATAGTAAAATGTCGTCTATTTTATGCCTAAGTTGTGATCAGGTTGCTTAAAATTTGATTTCTACGCATTGTTGTAACCTAAGACAAAATGGCGTTGTTTGATAATTGCGCGCTCAAGGCGCGGTATTATCAAACGGTTGGCGCGGTATTGTCAACTATAGTGTAGTATGGTAAAAATTGTATTCTTTTATAGATGGCTGCACCAGCACCTAAAAAAAAGAAAGCATCATGGGATCCGCTCCAAATGAAGGCTGCCTTGGAAGCCATAAGTACTGGCAGAAAAATAAAGGAAGTTGCAAGATATTTCATGTTGCCTGAAACTTCAATTAGAGATAGACTGAAAAGAGGCGAGTATTATGATCCTCGGCTGGGCCGACGCGCTACGTTTTCGGAAGACGATGAAAAAGAGTTGTGTCATCATATTATTTTATTAGCTAAAACATTTTATGGAATAACACAAATGCAGCTGCGCAAACTAGCCTATGAGTATGCCACAGCTAAGAATATAAAAAACATATTTCCAGCAGAGAAAGGAATGGCTGGAAAATGTTGGGTATATTCTTTCCTTAAAAGAAATCCTGGCATTTCTTTGCGTGCTCCGGAGCCAACAAGTATGAACAGGGTGTTGGGGTTTAACAAAACCGAAATCGGCATTTTCTTCCAGAATTTAGAGGCGCTTATGGATAAATATTTATTTCAACCAATTCGAATATATAACGTCGATGAAACGGGCGTGACTACGGTCCAGAGGCCTGGAAAAATATATGCACCAAAAGGTCTCAAACAGGTTGGCAAAATAACTAGCGGTGAACGTGGCCAAAATGTCACAGTTGTATGTGCATTTAGCGCATCAGGGATGTATGTTCCTCCAATGTTCATATACCCACGCCAAAGAGCAAAACCAAGTCTTGGGTTTGGAGGCCCAGTTGGAGCCATATATGAGTGCTCAAAATCTGGCTGGATCAATGAGGATCTTTTTATGAAATGGCTCCAACACTTTGCACAATATGTTAATGCAACCCCTGAAAACCCTACGCTACTGATCCTTGACAACCATGCCAGTCACTTGTCATTGAATGCCTATAAATTTTGTCGAGAAAATCAAATTACCATGCTGTCTTTGCCACCTCACACATCACATCGCATGCAACCTCTGGATGTCACCTTTTATGGCCCTCTAAAGACATCGTACTATAAAGAGTGTGACCTTTTCATGAAAAGCAACCCATTTGAAAAAATTACGCATGATGTTTTGGCTTCCATTTTTAATAAAGCGTATATGAGGGTAGCTTCAATCGACAAAGCTATCAAAGGCTTCGAAGTAACTGGAATTTACCCTTTGAACCCTCACATATTTGAAGATGATGAGTTTATATCTGATCCTATTATCGAAGATACAAGAAATTTAACCAACAATCAGGATACAGCACCTGCAGAAATATCTTCTGTGAATGAAATTCGACAGGTGACGAATGATGGGGGAGCTATTTCAAGTACGTCAACAGGTATTTTGGCAGAATTGAGTGCTATTCCTCAAAAGGTTCGAAAAATCAAGAGGCGTGTGACAACACAACATTCACAGGTTTTGACTGGCACTCCTTTAAAAGATCAATTAGAAGAAAAGGAGAGAAAGAGATCTGCAAAAGATAATAAGGGAAAACAAGTTCCAGGAAAGCAAGATAAAGGAAAACAATTTAAAGGACAGCAAGGTAAAGGAAAACCGGCCCAACCAAAAACAAAGAAAAAGAAATCATACAAAAGACAAGTGAGGTTCAGCAGCAGTGAAGAGAGCAGTGATGAAGATGTTCCTTTTTCGAGATAGACGACGACGACGATGACATCGAGAACGAGAACGACGCAGTCTGCGCCATCTGTGGAGAATTCGGGCGGGATGGGGAACTATGGTTCCGTTGTTGTGGTTGTTCGGCCTGGATACATGAGGAATGTAGTGGACAAAAATCGGCGGAAAATTTCATTTGTGGTTATTGTTAATTTTTAGTCATAGTATTCTTTTATATTATTTTTTAACTTTCATATTATTAATGTTTAACATTTAATTTAATCTTTTTAATTAATAAACATGAAACCTGCTTATAAGGCGCGGTATTGTCAAACAGGGGCACGGTATTCTCAGTAGTAGTTGATAATGCCGCGCTTTACCACTTTTTGTTAATTTTCCTATATTTTTTATGTTTTAATTTAAATTCAAATTTACCAAATACAATTCGAAGCCAGATAAGTTTATCATCATTTTAATGTAGTTTCGGTCCCTTCAGATGCCACCAGTGCCATTTTATAATCCTTTTGCCTTAGGGGCTCGCCAATATCCGACTCTCCCCTACTTGCGCCCTTTGACGTTACTGTAACTTCATGTACAGTCGAGCTAGAAAAATATAAAAAATATGAGCAGATGCGTCTTTTTTTGCTGATCACGGCAATATATATAACTCTATTTCGCAAAAAATGTTATATGCGCCCTTTTTACTATCGGGGGCAGTATTATGTTAAATATGGCGGCGTTCATGGTATAATAGTATGGCGGCGCGCTTTAGATGGCGCTGTGGCACGCCTGTACGGTATAAAGATAAAAATAAAGATAAAATAAAAATTAAATAATAATATATTACCAAACAAATTTTGAAACCATAACCTATTATTTTAGTATCATTTACATAAAGATGTTATTTTTTAATTTAGTATAACCACTATAAGTTTAGATAGACTTGTAACGGACCTTAAGTCCATTACATGCGATCAACAAATGCATCGATTTCCAGTGAAATCCAGACATAATTCAGCTATTATTTTGACTCGTGCAACTAGGAATCAGCTAGATGAAACAATACTTTTACTCGGAATATTTTGGATTGCATCATTTCACGGCCTATATAAACTGGCGAAAAAGCAACCAAATTATCATTCCCCGAGTGATACTGATCACCTTCCCCCAAGGTTGCGACGGCATATTCGGCACTCTCTCTCACGAGTTAGGTCAACGAATCCGGCTCCTTGGTTTCCTTTCCTCATTCTCCCTGAGTCTCGAAGCATCAGTCTGTAATCCCACAGACTCGAGCCGTGCCCATTACACGATACTAGAAGCACACATACAACCCTCATCCGTATATCCTAGTAACCGCAGTCGCGCATCTATACACTCGCGTCAACGTAAATTATTCGGCAAGCGTTATAACTGGCAATATTCAAACCTTCGATCAATAAATCCCTTCTACTTCACATCAAAACCGCCTTTCAATACGGAGATAACTCGTTAGTTGATACCACCACCTCACACCGAACAACCTGGAGTCTTGTGAGGGGTGGTCCCTCACAGACTGATAAATGGCATACTATCCCTTAGTATTACGTATGTAATATAATCAGTCTAAATTTCATTTTACTCGCTCATTTTACTCGCTCCTTTCCTCGCTCTATTTACTGGCTATGCTTTGGGACGTATGGATCGGCGTATTCAGGTGGACGCGATATATACTGACTTCTCAAAGGCCTTTGATCGTGTCAATCATGTTGAGCTAATAACTCGTCTGTCGTCTATGGGCATACATGGAGATCTGCCCGCTCGCTCCGTAACATCCATTTCGGGACATTTATGTCGGCCGCCTAAACTCTGTAATGTCCGCTACCGGACCAAGCGCTCGCCGCTGCGAAAAATGCAATTTACGATTCGAAACGTCGTACTATATGCTTTCTGAGGGCGCAACGATATGGCCAAAATATCTTTAATTCAAGATTTCCGTATGGGAATATCGAACAACGATTTAAAAAGTGAGCATAGACGTCAAACGCCTAGTCTTCCGTCGGCAAATCGCACGGCCGCGTACGGCTCCGCGGAATTGGTGATAAAAAGTGTGTGTGTGCAGTTTTTGAGTGTTATTTACTGGAGAACAGTGAGTAATATGCATTTTAAGTAGTTTCGGAATGAGGATTAGTCATTTGAGATAGTCCATTTGCTGTATTTCACGAATTTTTAAAGAAAACACTTCGGCGACAACAAACGGCTCGCGAAAAAATGGTTGTTATTATTTTGTAATGTTTATGAAATATCCCGATATATTGCGAAATATGACGTAATGTCGCTTTAATTTACTAACAAAATAAGTATTGCTTCATTTACATCCTAAGTTATCACATAATTAGGCGTATTTTGAACATTATATCTTGTTTTGTAATATGAATCGCGCAAAGAAACTTGTTTTGATAATTACTATGAGAGAATAAAGTGCGATTTTCCATAGTTTTTCGATGAAATGTGACTCTTTGGAGTATAGTAGTTAGTTATTAGACATATAATAAGTCTATGATAAGACAATATAATTGAAAAAATCTAACGAATTTTATATTATGAGCATTCAAAGTTTATTATTAAGTTCGGACGCGGAAACTCTCAAAACTTTAGATTTTTCTATAATATCAGACAAAGCTCAAAGTTCTGGTGTGATTTCTAAGAAGTGTGATGTAGTAATAAAGTTATTTTGAAAGAATTTCATATAAAAAAATACCATAAGTAGTCACAAATTAAAAATTAAAAAATATTTTTTTTACGAGAATACATAAAATTTTTCTTGGCTGAATAAATAAATATTTTTGTATAGAAATAAGTAAAAACAAAATATCGTTTTGGTAAAGCATTTAATAAAGAACATAACTGTATTTACAATTTTTGCATATTTTACGTATTTTGTGACAAAAAAATCGAAATGATTTTATAGGCGAGTTTTTTCAGTTTGCCAATTTTGTAATATTTATTCATTATTATCTTAATTGTTTTACGAGATAAGGTTATAATGTTTTATATGTCAAATTTCAATGCGATCATTTTTCTCTTTATATTTTTTTAATCCGTTTAGTGGTTTATAAGTTATGATCGTTTTTCTCAAGGCCGTTGACTCGCGTCGATTTTTTGCCCGAATATTCGCGCGCAAAAGTGATAGGTGAGTTTTTACTTCGCGAGAGAGTCGTCAACAGGGCTTACAGCACCCTCGGTTTTATTATGAGAGTTTGTAGACCTCTTAAAAACAAAAAACATTTTTAAAAAATACAACCGAATTGATAACCTCCTCCTTTTTTTGAAGTAGGTTAAAAATAAAATAGGTATCCTGAAAGGAACAGAGTAATATTCGTTTTAATGCATAGAATACGTAGGCCCTAATCAGGGCCGGATTTAGAGGTCTGGATGCCTTGGGGCAACAAAGGAATGGAGTCCCCCTAGCCCCAAATTATTTTTTCAATTAATTTTTTTTTAAAAATCAGTTGTATTTTTTAATAATGGTAAATACTGTAGATAAAAGTAGATAAGTCAAATATCAAAGGAAAAGTTTTTACTAGTATTCACTAGTTTACTAGTCGAAATTTGAAAGATGTCTCAAGTCTGAAGTCTCTATTGTGGGGGGGGGGCTCTTTTGTGGGGGTTGTAACCCCGGGGCTGTAACCCCGGATGCTCTCCCCTAAATCTGGGGGGGCTCTTTTGTGGGGGTTGTAACCCCGGGGCTGTAACCCCGGATGCTCTCCCCTAAATCTGGCCCTGGCTCTAATCCCGAAAAAATAAATCAACTACAGCAGTGGTTGAAAATTTTGGTAGAAATTAAATTAATAGTCTCCAACAAGAAATCATAATATTTTTAGATTTTATGTCTGGCTATTACGGGTCTTCTTTTCAAGGTAATTTATTATTAAATTCATTATTATCTCTCGTGGCATTTCGCAAGCATTTCCTAATAAAAATAATGGCATGAAAAAATGTCACAATTTCAGCGAAATTAAAGAATAAGTCTCGCGGGAGGGAGAGGGAAAGGCGACTTATTCCCGCCTCAATTTTCAGTCCTGAATATTTCTGAAACGGCATTCCAGCCGTTAATTGAGCGCTCCCGCTTGAGTTATTTTCTATATAAGATCCTTCATCCAACCCTTTCGATTCTCATGACAATGGTGACTTCGATCATGGAAATTCCGAAAAATCTAGTGGTTTATGTTGGAATATTTAAAAAAACACCCACCCCCTCTATATTGCCTATATATTACAAAAAACAAACACATTCTTTATCTGATCTTCGTTTTATTATTTGTCTGCTATTCATTTTAATATATCTATGATCATTTAGAAAAATATTTTTTTATTCCACTCCATTTAAATACACGCATCTCTCTAAAGGTGTAAAAAAACTGTATTATAATATAATACTATATTAAACTATATTATATTACATATATAATTATATACTTAAAATTCATGTTTTATAATAATTAACTCTTAAATAAATATATATGTTATAATACCATGTTTAGCCCTCATGTTTATACCTGATATGAATAGGATCCAAAATATTTTTATTATTCAGCCAACTCCTATCCATATTACATAAGTATATATGAATTTAAAAAGTATATTATATTTTTACTTCACTCATATAATTTGAGATACTCTTAATTTGGTGTCACATATTGGAAATTATTTTTGTTTTTCATCCCCACCACGCTTTCCACATTAAGCATTTTTTTAAAATAAATATATGTTTTTATCTACTTCACTTACTCCTGATTTTGATATGTCACGCAATTTTATTGGAAAATAACTCTCTTTATTCGTCCCCACCCTCTCCATATTGCCTATATCTTTTTTGAAAATAAATATTATTTTCTTTTTGACCTACTGGTCATTTTCATAAATCTCATGATTATATGTAAGGTATTTTTTTCACCCGTATTTATACGGCCAACATCCTGAAAGGGAATCAGAAAATAAATATCTATCTATATGTACCTACGTTATTTTTAATGACTCGGGGAACATCAATGCTAAATTCGAAGAAATCGAACCACGCGCACGGTCGTTATTACGTCACAAACAAACAGAAGAAATGCCAAACGGACGTCTTTAGTCAAGTTCAAACAGTGACCTCGCTCCGCTCGGTGAAAAATAGAACATTCTTTGGTTAGGAAACTCTCAGAATTAAAATTGTGTCGAGCAAAGACGACGTTCCTGAAAGTATATACCTATAGGAGAGGTAATTTGCGAAAGCCTCTGTGGTTAAACTCGTGTTTCGAGAAGTTATACAATGTGAAAGTAGAATGTATGCGGAAGGAGTGGCGCTTATCATTTTTGCCGGGAGACTAGGAACCTTCGATCCGGAATAAAATATAATTAATATTTTTAAATAATGTTTTTTATATATTTGAATATTCCTTTAATTGTATTGACTTGAATAAAGCGAGGTATTTAAAAATTTAAATTATATTAATAATCCGTCAGCTTGAAACACCGAGCGATGTGATTTTTGACATTTCGAATACTTATTATTATTAATCCCATAAAGAACCGATGGGGTGACCCCAAGACATTATTTGCAAGTAGACGTCTGCTGCGGGACGCGGACTCCATGTTAGCCGTTGAGATGCGATTCCGTGACACAAGGCAGAGGGCAGATAACAGCGGCAGATGGCGATGACATTTGTCCTGACAGCAGACTAACAGTATTATTTTGTATTGGGACGTTTCCGAAACCGACTGCAACTGCCGCGCGGCAGGCCGTAATTTGTTATGACGCGTAGCGGCAGACGGCTCACCCGCGCAAACACAGTACTGCCTTTGCAATTCGAAATTATGGACCTATTGGAAATTAGCAGCAACCAACAAAAATATCACCTTACATTATGGTTAATAAGCCTTGGTAGGAGAGAGACGGAGAAAACATTCATTACAATTATAAAATAAATAAATATATTTATTTTTCTATATATTTTATATACCTATTTTTACTAATTGTTATATATTATTAGTTATTATTATAAATGATTATTTAGATAATAGAAGATTATTTATTATTGCTATTATATATTATTATTATTATTATACATTATTATTTAGTATTACTTGTTTAAAGTTCTAATATTATTTTGGTGTAGTGAGAATTTCATTTTAACTTGATATGATTCAATTTTTTATTTTTTATTTTGGAAGTTATGTAGTTTATTATCATTTGTATTGGTGTTCTCCTTAGAATAGGCTCTGCCTAGTTAGGAGCAACACAAGCTATGTTAGGTGCTAAAAAAATAGTTTTTTATGGGCCAATAAATAAATAAATAAATATTCAAAGACGAAGAAAGCAAAAAATCGATTAATTTAGTCTCATTTTTTTGTTTAAACGGCAATAACATCTAATAAACTCTTTACTCTCATTCAAGTGTCTTTTTACAAGGCTGCCCAACAAAAAATAAGTTTTAAGTGTTTAGGGTTTATCTATGTATGTTTTCCGTTTATTTATTCTACCATAACTTCTAAATGCTTACACCGATTCAGAAGCATGTGATATAGTTAGAATCGCTATGTCATACTAGTGTCATAGGGTACATGCGATGACCCCTTGATCTCATATAAGGTAAAGCAACTAGGGTTGTCGACTACAGCGGGCGAGCCCGTCACCTAAGGAAGTTTTACCGATTAGTCGTTCTATCTCCCTCGAGTGAGCGCAGAAGACTTGAGGAGCTACGCCACAAGCCCGTAAGAGGCCAACGCCTTAACCGCGAGATAGCCAGGAGTGTTACCCTGCGGGCCTACACTCACGCCCTTACTTCCAATTGTGACCAGATTACTCCGGTCTCTCGATTGGTTACGAGTTCGAGGTCGCTTGCGCGGTCCTCTTCCTTACGAAGCGGTGAAACGGTGATTAACGAATCTATCGCGGACCCGTCTGTTCACCCAGGATCGGGTAGCCGATGGTCGTTTCAAGAGCAGTCGCCGTAAGGTCCGCAACCACCCACGCTCCATAGGAAACAGTACTGCTTCCAGACTCCCCCGACTGTTAGTCAGAGTACACAGTCGATTGGCTTACGCCGCACGGTGCGCGGACCGTCCAGGAGCGCCAGAATGTTGATTCCCAGGAGAAACTAACCATAAGGTAAAGCAGCGTCTTCGATATAATTCGCCGTTATATGTTGGGTACATGACAGTTATCTTTAGACCGTTTATTTATTTTCGTTCTTCTTCACGGCCGCCAGGAATAAAACTTGTAGGGACAGTATAGATTAGAAGTTGTGGAAATATTAATTTATCAAAATAAATTACATAATATTTACCTTAACTGGCCAAATATCAATTAAGTAGTTTTGTAGATATCCAAATCTCTATAAATTAATATAAATATATCTTGTTTAGTGACAAATGAAAGATTTGATTGAGTACATTCTTGAAATATACAAGTAGCTATATGGATATAAACCACCAATATTTCATTAAAAACCGTAATAAAACGGCAGTCTTGATTTTTATTCTTTTTGATATATTTACTAATTAAAAAGATTTCATAGGAGCCTTTTAGTATATGTATATACAGTGGCAGTATAGATTTTCTACTTAAGTAATAATAAAATAGTAAATCATCGTTGTCTTCTTCTTCTTGCAATAAAACTTGCGTCACTCATAATTTCATTATGGGAGACACAACCGCAAGTTAGTAAGTAATTCCGCGACGCAACTGCCGTGACGCCGGCTTTGGAATATATACTACGGCATGAGACGCTCGTCAGCAAATAGGGTCGGCCTACTGCCGCTGCCGCCTGCCTGGTAGCACTGAATAGCACCTTTAGCTTGAAAGTTGCCGCAAAATACGTGGATGGCTAACTTAACTCTATACTTAATGCACGCCACTAAATATAAGGTTTCTAGTCGCCCTTTTTTGACGACATCCAAAGCGCACGACAGTGAGTGGGCTAATACCTAATCCACCATATAACTTCGGTACCGCCTGCCTGCCTAGGGTTTCGTCGCGAACTAACTACATTTCCAAGTTTTACTCTTAGCCGTTTACCCATTTAGATTACTTTTGTTTCGTGCGCACCTCACCTGGGGTCGGGCTCTCTGCGCGGCCGGTTAACCGATATACGACAACACAGCAACCCGGGGGAAAATTATGCAACCTTAACGAGAAGACTCTCCCGAATACATTAATGGATAATGGCGAGGTGATGTTTTTTGTGAGGCTGCGCAATTTATTATGGTGTCCCGGAGTGTTCCCGGTACGATCATTAACGGGAGATACAGAGTGAGTTATGGTTAGTCCAGATACAGGAGGTACAATTCGGTTGTTTTATATAGGTCGACAAAAAAGTAAGGGATTGAGAGATTCTTTGATTTATAGGCATATTAATATAATAATTGATTGTTTTTCTATGTCTACTGCCTTCGTCGGTGAAAAGTTGTTAAATATGATATTAGACCAAAAATTTGGTGCTCAATCTATACTTCTGACTATAGATGTTGGTGTTGCTCAGCCGTTCGCAGATTGCTAATTAAAAATAAATTTATTTGTTCCATCAAATTATTGGAGAAACGCTTTAATAAAAAACTCGATAAAAATATCAATTATTCTAAATTTATCTAGGTATGTTTTAAATATTCAAATTATATATACGACATTTCCATTGGTTACAATGTTGCATATTGCCACATAAATAGGAGAAATAAAACAAATCAAGAGCGGTTTTATTAGGATAAAAAATATACACATGCAACTCATCGGAAAGCACCGTACACACACACAGGAAGGATGGATGGCCACACTACATGGTGGCAGTCACTTAGAAATTACTTCCGATGTCATCGACGAGGAGTTTCCTTTATTCCATGCACCAAGATGCGGACGAGGAAACCACGTCGATAGTGATCACGACATCAAGGACAGAGCGAGACGACGCTTTACGATGTGGAGATGCAGCAAATAATAGCAGTAATAGCAGAGTGGATCCGAATGGCCTGGGATGTACTCCTTCTTCGTTTCCAGGACTGTACAGAGAATAAAGCGATTTCTGAGCGAGTTTGGAAAAGGAATATCGCGAGAGCAACGGACGTGTGCCGTAGCTGAGAGAGTACTGGTAACAGCGGCGAAAACGCGCATTTTATGTAGCGGGATTTGGTAGGGCTAAAAACAAGGACATTATTATATAACAAGATAATATTATATAACTGTGGAATTATTACATATTTACAATGATTCAGGACATAGCACGTCGCTGGCAAAATACCTGTTTACATTTATACCGCATTTGAAAGCATGAAATTTTATTGAACAGTTTTATAAACAAAATCTTCAATTTGTATGGTAATCATAAATTTAAACTAACATGTAAATAAACTATAGAACAATGGAACTTTACTGGGTGCATATACGACCGCTGAACTCGCGATTCGACGACCAACAATGTCGCTATTACGTTGCGATTTTCGCATTTTCACAGCGCAGCGGGTCCATTTGGTGATCGGTGACCCCTGCCGCGCTGTCCCTACGTATATACATTTAGCGCCGCGAGGCGGAGTGGAGACCTCGTAAATATTCATACTTTCTCCGAGCGACGGAAAACAAACATCAAACGGACTTCGGCGCTCTGCCGCTAAATAAATTTTATTATATTCCCCGGGACCAAAGCGATTGTACAGTCGTCGATCGATTTCGCTGCAGACGCCGTTTCTTGAACAAGTACATATATGAGCGCAGTCAGAAAGTTCCGAACCTAAGCAAGACTTTCCTTTGTATTCTTAGTAAAACGAAGTCGGTTACTATTGTTGTTGGAATAAATTTTGTAGAAATACCCGTTGATTTAAACTTACAAGTTGAACTAACAAAATATAAGCAAAGCAAAATGCTCTTGGGATTGCTCCGGAACAGAAAAGCCAAGTAGGTTTATTTATTTATTTATTCTTCGGGAAACATATAGCGCTTCCTTAAGAATCACAGATAATCTTGGTACAATGTTTCACTGGCCGAATAATTGTTTCCTACAATAATGTATTACAGTAAATTTCTTATTCGATAAATTATCAAAATTTAATTAAATTCATTTCAGTTACTATCGAACTACGTTATATTTTATTCGCAAATAATAGGGATAAGACAGAAAAGAGAGAGTTGGGTTTTATATATTTATATTTAGGGTTTTATTTTCTCTCTGTTTGTTACGAAGTCTGCATATATGTAGATTAGATAAGAGTCTACAATTTAAAGTACATATAGATGTATATTATATACATTCCTTAGTCGCCAAGTGAGCTCTGAATAGCCTCGCCTAATTTAGGTTGGATCATGTAAAATAAATCGATATCTTGAAAAAGACCGTTTTATTTAGTAAACAAACGATAGATAATAGAGTTTTAAGCATAGCTAGTGCTGACACGATTGGTGCAGTCATCAGATTAGTTTTAATATAACGAATTCTAAAGATAATTGTCCAGGTTATGCATACATTGTATAATTCAATTGTGAGAAGTAGATTAAACGAATGCAGTTATATGGAATGCACATAAGAATCTTTATATCACTGTGTTTCCTATTTATACCTTACTATTTTTATACTAATCACGGTGGGCTAAAATTCCCTTAAATTGCATAGAGAAAAGTTCACCATGGCTTACGTTTTTAAGCTAGTTTGGGGCAAATTTGGTAATCCTAGCATGCTAACAAAGTTTGTCTCTTTGTTACGGATAATTAAAATGAAGCTCGGCTTCATAGTCTATTTACGAAACCGTCCTTGCGAATCAACTTAAGTCGATAGAGTCTTCTTACGCGTGCTTTGCGACACGTACATAAATGCGCTTTGTTCGGCAGCGTCAGACCTGGATATTTTTAAAGCGAGCCCACATCTTCAAAGTTTATGTTAGGATAAGATTGATTATTTTTATTTTGTATGTATTCTGTTACTTTAATTTTTTACAATGTTTCTACTTGCATATTTAATGCCTATTTAAAACATTAGTATATTTATATTTATCTTACAAATCAATCAGTTGATTTGTTAAATAAATAAAAATAAAATAATAAAACGTTAGTTTTAATTAGAAAAAAGTCCGACGAGAAACTATCCCAATTAGGTGGTCTGCTTAAACATTTTCTAACAAATATAAGACTGAATATATTGTATAAATATAGTGAGCAATCTAGGGATTTTATTCGACAAACATGCAGAAGCAATCGTCAAAAATAATATATTAGGCTAGGATTAAAATAAGATTCTGCAAGCTGTTTAAAAACATAAATTTTCTAAAACCAGTGTTCTGCGCTAATGTTGGTAGTTTATTAGAATTATCTTCCAGCATTTGGCTCCCTTGATACATGTCTCATTTGGCCACCTTTAGCATTTGGTCCCTTTGTTACATAGCGTAAGAATTGTGCGAATTTAAAAACGATTTGTTCGACATCGGAATTTTCGCTTTTTTGCCGTGTTCCAATCAAATTATGAGAGGATTCAGCATTACTGCTTGCGTTCTAGAAATCTGTTAAAAGGTATCGAAATTGTCAGTTATACGCAAAATTTTCTGTTTTTAGTAAGATAGTCCACTTATTTCAAATATTATTTACCTGAGAGCACCAGCCCGCCTTACAAGAGACACACTTATTTTCTACATGTAAAAAGCTGTACTCACTATGCTGCCAGCTCTACAGTACTAGGTAGTATGCAACTTTATAACAAAAACGAAAAATATATAGATATATATAATCACAAAATTTTGAAGAATTTTATAGAACCAATACGCAAACTACAGAAAACGAAGATTAAAAAAACGTTTTATCAAGCATATATAATAGTGCAGTTACGATCATAATAGAAAAAGGTCTAGTTTCTAGATTTCTAAAAATAGACATTTCTTATTTGTTTCAAAAATAAAGAGATCTAGAAATCTTGAAATATAATTGAATTATTTTTTAAAAACAATAATATATTTTTATATTAATGCTTTTTATGGATCGTCAATTTAAATAAATATAGTATATCAATTATTCTAGGTATATAATTAAATAAAACTCATCAACCAAAATATTAATAACAACCGTGACAATTTTTCGCAATCTTTTTACTTGTTCCCTCATGATCAGCCAAACGCGCATTCACTTCTTGCTACGCGTCACCGTCGTATTTTAATGCGTGCGTTTTTCGGTGCCGCTTACCGACTCGCGTTCGCCGTAGCATGTTTAACTTTTGTTTGGCCCATTTGACTCCCTCACTTTGACGGTACAGTTCCAAGAGTGGTTCCGTCAGATAGATTTGATTTTTGTTTTGTCATATTTTATTTTGATGCGGACGGAGAAATACAATTAATTATGGTAATAAGGGCGTGAGGCTGCACGCTGGTTTCAATTCCCAGTGCTTCTTGGTAAGGCATTGGACGCACACGGACATGTTGGCGTAGTTTGACAATTGATTGCGTCGTCTATAGTCTCTTCGTTTACCCCACGGTTAAAAGAATGATCAATATCGTTATACCTACCTGGGATGGTGTAGTAGTTAATGCGTTCGCCCGTAACAGTTGACAACTCCAAAGTGTTTGTAAGCGCGTTGGGAATATAAAGATGTTTATTTTAAATAATTGTTTTGTCATCCATATTCTTTCCTAACTCCATTGTGTATTATACTCTAGACGATGATTCTGGTGACATTTGCCTGTTGATAGTTAAGTGTGTCATTGCGAGAATGTAGCTTCGCTAGATGTCTTTAGAAAAATAATAAAATCAATAAACCAATTAAGAGGCAAATTTATCAGGTCAACCCTCTTTGAGCATTAATGATTTCAATGCTCCCGTCTATGTCGGCCATCAAAATTATATCATAATTAGTTAAGGTATAAGTTAAGAACTCGTAAATATCTCTTAAATAAAAGGTAGCAAGTAATTTTGTATAAAAGCGAAGGGAAATATCTGAAGGCGCGTGAGGAAGATTAATTGTGTATCTTCTACCTTCATTTCCATTGAGCAATAAAAACAATTGCTTCTATCGACTTGGGATTACAGTAAATAATAAATGATTATTAATATATTATAGTGATTTAATATATGCCTTCCAAATAAATCTCCGACAACTACATACACTCTGGAGCAATGAATCCGAGTCACAGCATAAATCCTTATATCTCTGAGAATAAGAACGAGTGCTTATTTAAATAATAAGTATCATATAGACTGTTTAATACTACTTAAATCCAATTAATAAACATCTGGATGGTTGAAACGTAATGCCATCAAAATGGCTGAAAACAGGACAAATTATTCAAAGAAAAATCGAACTACGAACTTACTGCATTTGTTTTTTTACGCATTTAATTATATATTATAAATCGTGGTATTTCCTTTCTTAAAACAAATATAACTATGGTTTTTTTTTTTTTTTTTTTTAAATAAGCCAGTTGGTAGGAATCCCTACTCTTGGTATAGTCAAGTTGAGTAACTGGTATTATACCTTATGTGGTATAATATATATATTTTTTTAAATATCGACTATTATTTTTTAATTGTAAAACAATTAATATTTCAATTTAAAATAAAGATTTAAGATCTTTTTAAAATAATTTCAACTGCTTAAATACTGCAGATAGTGAAAATATAAAAACGAAGAGTCGGTTATAAAACAGTAAAATTAAGATAATAAAAAATATAAAATTAAATCAATAACAATGTCGCAATAGAAATGGTCAGTATAATCTTTTATATTATAATCCATCTTTGATAATCAATGCTTGTATTTAGTAATGTAAATAATCAAAATTGGAAAATATAAAAAAAAAAAAATAAGAAAAATTGTAATATAAATAATTATGGAAGATTAGGAAAATCAATACTCTCAAAGTCCTTAACAGAATATATTGGGTTCTTAATAAGCATATCTTGGACCTTGCTCTTAAATTGAACGTCTCCAAGACCCCTGACGCACAATGGAATCTTGTTAAAAAAATATATTGGACTGATACAGGAGTTTCATAGTCATTGATATAATTTCAGTTGGAGACTTTCAGCGTGGAGATAACTACGATTTATTTAATATAATAATCCTTATTGTTGTCAACGAAGGTAAAATACACTTTGCTGTTCCGGTACAAATGTCTTAAACATCCATAACACTATACGATAAATAGGGCACTAACTCAGCTGACACCCAAATCAGTGTCCTGTAATCGGTTAGCCAGTTAGGATCCTGATATAGGGAGATCAGACGAGCCCGACCGCCCTAACTCCTAACTAGTGCACTAGTTAAAGTGGTTAGTTAGTACGCTCAGATGCGCGCGTGGTTTCAAGTATCAGTTGTGATTAATTAAATTGGTTCAGATATTATTGAGCTAAATAATATGAGTTTCCCGTGGCTAGTTACCTTAAAGTTACTGGTAATCGTTGATTAGCACTGATACTTCCCCTGAGTATTGTGTCTGAATATATTCAGTCAATAAATTTAGTAGGTGATAAAATAGTGTAGAATTCATTTCTAAATACTTCCTGAAATCTTCAGGCTTTAAATGATCTAAAATGTTCATAATAGACAATCTATTTGTCAGTGGCATATATTTTTTAAATTACCACTTCCTATTTTACACGAATGCTCACAAAAAAGGTGAGTAATATGTGTAGGCTTCATGTATGTATGTTTTCCGTTTCTTTAATCCACCAAAACTTCTAAATGCTTAAACCGATTTAGAATTGTGTAGTAATGTTAGTATCGCTATATCATCCGGATGTCATAGCGTACATGTGATTACCCCTATCTTTCATATAAGGAGAAACCAGCGTTTTCGATATAATTCGCCTTGTTACGTGTTGCTTGTGTTATGACAGTCATCATTTGATAGATTATTATATTCGTTCTTTTTCTTCGCATCCGCCAGGAATAAAACCTGTAGGGCCAGAAACTAGAAGTTTTTTGAATATAAAATTAGCAAAATAAATTATATAAAATGTTTCATCAATGCACTCCAAAAACTATAAAAATTATTTTAGTGACCGTATATGGTCACTAAATTGTTTATAATAATAAAATGTTCCCGCCGCCGAACGCCGAACGCAAGGTAGTAAGACAGGATACAGTGAGTGTTGTATGCAAGACGGATTTTCGAAATTCGCGCGCTCCGAGCCCGGTCCCCCACCACCGTTATAACCTACGCAGTGGCGGCAGCGGTATGTGGCCTACCGCGGAACAACGGATTGATAGCTCTTTCAGTCTGCCCTAGACAACGGCGGCTGCAACGTCACCGAAACGTCGGGCGCTACAAATTTCACGCGGCAAATTCGTTTCCATCCTATTTAGAGTGTTATATAAGAGTTAAAGATGCTAAAAAGTTACGATATGTGATACATGATAAAGATATACATTTTAAAAGCGATTTTATTATCGTCGAAGCGATGAATATTTTATATACTGACAAGTATATAAAATACAATAAGATTTTATTAGTAGTGTATAAAATATTAGTAAAATTCTGTTATAATAATAAATATCACGTTTTCAACACTACATACACGTCATGTCTTCAAATACACTATAAAATAAATATCATTTTAAACATATCATTTTTGACACTAAGATATTACAATACTTTTAACACTAATACTATAAATATTTCTTAATCGATATTAGACTGTACAGTTTATAACCCATGACGTCAGCAAAGTTTCCTAATTTTCTTAGAAGGCTATTCATTGAATGGTTCTAATTGTGTGATCGTTTTGGATAATTATTGAGGAAGCCGTTAATGTCGAAGTTGGCTAAAATATTAATGGAAACTTTCATTATATAGGGCTCGATTGCGTTTCTTCGTGAACTAAAATCGGAAATTAGTCCGTGTGAACGAGACAGGGCAATACGCTAGAGCGAAGTGTGAGATGACGGTTGTCACTTTTTCGCATTAAAACTGCCCGCCAAGGTCAAATCTTACACCGCACGAAATATGCTCGAATCTATTCGGACGAGTATAAGTTCGGCAGGTAGTATTTATCGACGATCGTTCGTTTCATTTACCGCTCTAACTTATTGCTCTGTCTCGTTCGCTTGGACTAATTTTAGTTTTAGTTCACAAAGAAACGCAATCGGGCCCATAGAGTATATAGTGTATATGGATTAAAACTTTGATATCGGCAGCTCACGAAAATATATTAGTTTCTCGCGAATGTTAGCTTTTTGAGATACTCAATTTCAAAAAGCTTAATCAGAATCTGTAATATGTTTATATCATGAAAAGCTTGTAAATCTGTGAATATATCGTATATATATATATCGACTCAACCACTATAAATTGATATAATATATTTAAAACAAGTTTAAAATTGAGATAAAACCTCAAACCGTTCTAATATTAATTTTTAACATGCGTCTAAAATAAAATAAATATTATCAGTGGTAAAGAAAATGGGATATTTTCTTCAACCGTACAAATTCGACTCTTATAATTATATATCTGTAATATAGGTTGATTTGATATTTTAGAATAGATGTTGTTTTTGTTCCAACAGCGCACTCAAGTGTGTAGGAGAAATGAAACAGTACTACAGTTTCAAAATCTCATTTTATTGTCGAATGTTAAATATGTATATGACATTTCCGTACGCCACTAGACAGTACTCCTTAATTGGCGCGTGGCGCGCTCTATCGGGCGAGTTACGCATCTCTACATACGGCGATCATTCGAGTAATTAAATCGCTGCTCGTGAGTGCGATAAATTGAAGCTACTGATTTGCCAACGATGATACCACAATTACAATAACATGACTATTTCGAATAGCAAATATAACATATCGAATAGCAAGTATAAATTCACAAACAGATGTTCTTTTTTAAAGTATGTAGTTTAAAGTTCGCACAAGCCACTCTTTACTTGTACGCTTGCCCTAGTACGGGCATTTTCCCTATTTTGCTACTATTTACAATTAAGCCTATAGTGTTATGTAATAATGTAGTGCAATTTAAAAATGCGATTTTCTTTAAATAAATAAATAAAACATTAATAAATGTAAAAATGTAAAAAGCTGAAATTGTTTTTATTATAACTCCTTCCCGCGGTGGAGTACAGGAGAATGAAGAGGCGGACAAGCTAGCGAGATATGGATCAGCAGTCCTCGTTATTGGACCTGAGCCGTTGCTGCCATTGGCAGAGGGATACGCGAGAACGCCTATACGCTGAAGGAGGACAAAAACTGAGTGAAAATACACGGAAAACCATTATAAAATCCAGTCTACGACTAACTAGATACTGTATTCACTTTTCAGAAGTAATCTGCGAATAGTTGCGTGACCACAGCCTTTGCAGAATACAGATATGTATATAAAATACGGTCGTAATTTTCACGACGCGATTTTTATCCGCGGCGGGCGCGGTTAAATCACGGAACCCGCAGCGTCTCCGGGCTATTAGTGGAACCGCGCGGGCCGCGGTCACCAGCAAGCTCGGCGGCCGCTGCCTGTCCGCGCGCTCTGAGGTCGATTCACGGGCGTTGCTGTGCAGGCGTGCGGTTGTGGCTATTAACAATCTCGATTAACTACGCGACTTGCGATTTGCTCCCGCCAAATTTGCGGGCCGTGCAGCAACCGCGGCCACTACGTGACCGCGCAAACCAGCGGTATCGTGAGTTTTGAAACAAAGCAGTTGATAACCGCTCCGTGACTTCTAATCCTTTGCTGGTTGCAAGTCCTGTAGATAAGAGAGAATCAAGTACGTGGAGAATTAAGTGTTGAAACCAGGCAGTAAGTCAACTATCCCCAAAACGAAACAAACTAATATCAATTCATATAGCTGTAGCATTAGTGATGATAATGATGACGAGATCATTGGTAAAAAAACGCTCACCGACTGTACAAGAGAGCGTTACGTACGCTTTAGTCAGTCACGAAAGTTAATGTGAGAGCTTAATTTATTCAGAATTCCTTCAGTCGGACTCGCGACCGACGCTCCTTTCATATTTACGAAATAATTGATGCAATTTGCTCAGTCGTGAGAATGACTCTTTCCATTTAAATGTCCTTCTTTCTGGGATGACTGAGTTTCCTCGAATATATCTTTATTTAAAATATAAATATGAGTGGATAGGAGTTACACCGTGGAGTGTTAAGTTTATAATATCATGCAAATGTTTCTTATTTGGATGCAAACGAGTGACTTCTCGAGAAACTTAAAATAATTGAAAATGCTTGCGTACATTTTCCTGCTGAAAAAGTTTGGCCACATCCTACCCTTCGCAAGCAAGCCGAATGGCTTTCCATCAGGGACTCTACAAAACGTAACATGCTTACTCTGCTGTTCCGTATTCTCCACGGAAATCAACCTGACTCTACCTTTCTGATCTCTTTTCACAATTGTTCTCTCATGACCTACACGTAAGCTCACGTGAAATCCTTTTATTGGCAATACCTCAGCAATGGTCGACCCTTTCCACCAAGTCATTTGCAGTGCAGCCAGCTCACCACTGGGAATAAATACCTCTTTTTACATACCAATCAGCTACGCTCGATATGTATAAAAACAGCTGAAATACCATTACTGGTTAGTAAAGTGGTCACAAATGTCTTTCTCCTCACAGCTCTAATTTAACGTCCGTCATTCATACTCTTCAATCCTCACGCCTCCCCTACGTTCACTTTTACTATGACTCATTGAGAAGGATATAACTGTATCCGTAACCTTGAATGCTTACACTTAATTTTGTGATATATATTGTATATTTATTAGCAAGAATTAGTATTTTTTTAAATTAAATTATTTAGATAATCCCTCATGAATATACATACGTATAACTAAGTTACCAAAAATCAACTTCTTATTGAAATTTAATTAAAACTAAATTTATTCTCTTTTTTTTCAGGTACGTATATCTCAACATACTAGAAACATTGGCCAATGAATTGAATTAATAACAAGTAAGTATGTACCTCCCGTTTTGAATGAAATAGCAATAGACGCATGTCTTTCTTCAAATTACAAAAACTTTTGAGGGCCATGACTTTTCAAATATTGTGCTCATTTAAATGACTTAAAAAAATTGGTCCTATATTTGTACTTTTACTTTTTAAATGCGTAGCTTTTATCTGATTATTTATAGTACAGGCGCTAGTGCTCCAGCACCCGGTCTATTAACATTTTACTGACAATTTCAATATTATTATGAATAATATGACTAATATGACTATTTGAATTATTGACTATTTCAAATATTAGTCTTTTATTTAGTTTATTTATACTAGCTGATCCGGCGAACTTCGTCCCGCCTAACAGTCAATGAATGTCGTGTTACAGATAAGCTGAACTTAATTTATGATTTTATGAAAGTAGTACAATGAATACAAAATAAATATTAAGTTCACTACTTCATTAAGATAATAACACAAAAAGAAATATAAAAGTACAAAAATTAAGTATATCAATCGCGTGTCAGCAAGACATGATTGAATTAAACTATTTGCATATTGTGCAGCATGGGATGCACTCGGTTTAATTCTCTTTATTGAAGCACCTTGTGGTATAAGACATATTTTGTTTTTTTTTTATCAGGCGCAAGACAAGCCACGTACAACTGGCCATGAGAAAAACATGTATTTACATTTTGTATGGGATTTTTTTTTTTTATTATTTTAATTTTTCGTCAAATTTACAGTTTTTTGTAATAGTTATTCTGCTATTCGGGACGGAGACAAATACAACAAATAATAAACCATGAAAATCGGTCCAGCCGTTCTCGAGTTATAAGTGTTCGAACAAACCCGACTTTGTTTTATATATTATACAGATTTATAGTTTGACAATGTAGAAGTTAAATTCTTGACTACCTATGTATGTTCTGTAAAGACTAGTAACGAGACTTACTACCTAGCCGTCAATTGGACAAGCCGAAAATATAAGGTATTGTAAAATGCTGCTAATATTTTTCTAATAAAAATTAAGTCGAATAATATTTGGATAAACCCTTTAATATAGTTGTTCGGCTAGGACTCAGCATAGTTGTACGGCATGACGTAATATCTAAATATAAAAGTTCCCCATAAATAAACTCTATGATCAATTCGCCATCTGGAAAAATAGGGGTACAATTTCAGTGTTTCTCTTTCTATCCTTATTACTTAAATCTTTTATTTTTTATTTCATAATAAAAAGACGAAGGCACAAAAGATAGCCATTTAAACAAAGAACATATTTGTCATCAATTTTAAAAAGTCAACTCTTCTGGATCGAAAGGTATTAACGAAAAACCGAACGCGAAGTTATTTTTTAAGACTTTCGACATTTTAGATATCAGGGCTTACAAATAACTTTTCTAACTCCTAAGTCTCCTTTAATTTATTGACTAGATTTTCCTATAATTATTCTGCTATATTTATACGTAATATAATGATATTATACAATTACCCCAAAATAGATTCACCAATGAAATCCGACCCATTGTCCCTAATTTGTTAGGAAAGTTCGATCCGGGGACTTTCCAGCAGATAAATAATTTACTAGGAACAGGATTATAGCCGCTGTCGAACCTGAATCTGACCCTTGTTACTTTTCAAAGTAGGAGACAGATAATTTTCACTTAAACGCACCTCCAGCTTGCCCAATCTGTAGCGGAATCTGTCAAACCGTCGTTTGCACGAAATCAACAAAAGATGGCCTTTCAATTAATTAGGCGTAAAGTAATTAAATATGGAAACGCTAGGAGATGGATGGGCAGAAACACTGACATTCGAGTTGACTATAGACTTTTTTTTTTAAGATCCATGTGCACTTAATGCACTTCCGTCCAGCACTTAATCAAAAGTACTCAAAGGATTTCTCTTTACAATTCTTTTCACATTCTATAATAATGCTGTCGAACGTTTATCTAGATCGTTAGATATGAACACCGAGCCATTTGATTATCATTGGTCGGAAGGATTATTGATTTTGATTTTCATATTGTTTATTTTGTTGTATATATGATATTATCCATTGTATTTCGACCTTTCTAGTTTATATTATTGATCTCAATTTAATGAAACCATTATCAAAACCATGATCCGCCCAGAAATATCTTACAAACGTTATCTTCTAAATCATTGATTTTCAAAGCTGGGGCGCGCCTCCCAAGGAGGCATGAAGACATTCCAAGGGAGGCATTCCAATCCATCACGGCGTATACTGAAAGGTTTCAAATTTGGTAAGATATAATTTTAGAAGAGCCATGCAATTACTCCTATTTTCCCAAATGATAGCAATCTCAAAAAAAACGCGCTCTATGTAGGTTTTTGATGAAACCAGTATTAAGAAAATCGTATTATATCATTTCTAGCACTGTTGATGAGTTCAAGCGCTATTTACCTAGCTCATGCGATAATAAATAATATTTAAGGGGCGAACATACTCATTGGACGTCTCCATCAGCCGCGGCTTACGAACGCGACTTAAAGGTATCTGTGTAATATAGGTCTATTGAGCCGTGCACATTATCAGACGTCAGTCTCGGACGTGACCTTGAGGCTTCGGACGTCCGATAGAGATCCGCAAGCCACGTCCAAACGACTGTGCATACTATCAGTCGGATAATATGTTTGCCCCTTTATAGTTTATCGACGGATCCATTTCGGAAAAAGACGCGCTGCTACAAACGTTTCAAGGGCAAGTTTGGAAATTGAAAATGATTCTGCTGCCAAATACGATTGTCTAAAAATGAATAAAACATTGCATTGTATTAAGTTTTTTAAAGTTTATCCCTCCACAGCGGAGCAAGCGCTTTGTTTGTATTTACCCTTTTCAAGCACATATTTGTACGGAAATGCATTTTTATCTGTTGTAGGAATTAAAACGGAGTATAGAAACAAACTCGATATTTGTGGTGATTTACGCTGTCCACTTTCTTCAAGTCAACCAAGATTTGTAAATCTTGTTAAAATATGAAAGCCTTATTGTTTGATTTGTTTTACCACGAATGTGTAATTATATAAGCTTACAATTATTACGTATTACAATTATATTATTGGGTCCTTACCTATGAAGTTCCTGCTCTATAAAGGAAATTTTGGGCCAAAAGTTTGGTATGAAAAATGTATGTTTAATTAATAGAAATATTGACCCTCATTATCTATGCAGATTAGCCATTTTAATGGGAGTTGCTCAATACCTTTGCTGTAAAACTCTCGTGGACAGGAACCAATGAAAGCTTTGAAGGCGTTTTTCATCGACTCTTTAAAGTTGATTTTTTCCTGTGTAAAAAGTTATCTAAATTCTGACAAATAAAATGATACTATTGGAGCAATATATGGCACGTACGGTTGGTGACCAAGAGTCTCCAGCCGCAACTCCTGCAAGTTTGCGACTGTTTGCAGTGAAATCTGTGGTTACACGTTGTCATGCAGAAGCAGTGGCTATGAGCGATTGACCAGGCTCGGTTCAGGGGCGGATCCAAGATTTGAAATTGGGGGGGGCCCTCTGCGCCTCGGGCCACGTTTTAAGATTTTTAAAAATCAAGTTAGAGCCACAGACACAGACCCGAGCCGAGACTTCATACAGAGAACATTAAAACAATAAAGAATATTGAATTTTTTTATTATTATTGTTTTTATTGTCGATTTTACAAAATTAAATCTATTTTTCGTTTACCCTTAGCATACCGATTTATCACGTTATCAACATTAATATTTAAAACCCTATGAACATGTAGAAGCGCAAGTCCGGTAAGACGCTCTTCTGCCGTTCGCGTACGCAGCCACGGTTTTAGGCGGCGCAGGGTGGAAAATGATCTTTCGGCCGTTGCTACACTCACTGGTAACGTCGCTAAAATGTTGAGCATTATACGTATCGCTGGAAACATGTCTTCATCAGTAGCTTTTAATATGTCCAAAACGGTGGTCGGAGTTTCTCCTTTTTCCCTATTTAGACGTAGCCATATTTCTGTCCATATAGCATACTCTGGATTCAGACTCACTGCATAGTCATTCAGCGCACGCTCATACAACTGCGATACTTTTTCAATTCTATTTTGAAGATTATTATTAGCCTCTGCCACGTTTGTAGACTCAGTGATAGTTTTCACAATAAGCGAGGGCATGAGCAAGCGAAGGTCAAATGTATTCATGACATCATCCGGTAGACGATTCCGCAGGTCATTCACAATTTGGTCCAAAAGGGGTATATAAATGGAAGACCTGAAATATGCCTCTGGTTCTTGATCGGAGGTTGGGTGGTTTGCTCTATAGACGGATCTACGGGCTGTACGTGGGCTAGTAATTTCTACATCCAGTATCTTGGCCATTTCTTCTGCCCTAAGATATATATTTCTTAAAACAGAATCAACATCTTCTCTCTTTTTTTGTAAAACCGAGAGTACATCTTTAACAGCATTAATGGCAGAAACAGCATTTAGCGTAGGCGATTGCAAAATTCGACTGAGTGCAAGGGTAGTTCCCAAAACATCTCCTAAAGCAAACGTTGCTATAATAAATTCACTGTCGGCGATGCTTTTTATAAGGCCATGTGCCTTGGAGACTGTATCACGACAATTTGTCCATTTGGTAATTTTTTCGAGACCACTGAAAATCTTAGGTAACAATGTGCAAAATTGAATAGTGCCATCGTGTTTCTCTTGCCACCTAGTCTCGCAAAGGCCTGAAAAGGATTTACCAATCATATCACGGAAAACTGCTGTGGCCTTAGCAGACGAATTGGAAAAAGATATAATTTCTTTCATTTTGCTTACAGTGTTGCGACAGGCTACAACCTCGTTCGATTTTTTGAGAGAATTGTTTAGGGTATGGTTTAGAGCGTATGGTTTACAGCGTCTTGCATTAAGTGCAGTTTTGCATATTTCCTGAACAGCTCCTTTCATTTCAGACGCCATAACAGAACAATTATCAGTTCGTACGCCTACACATTGGTCCAAATCTAACGAATGTTTCTTACAGAAATCTATGACAATATGAGCGAGGGCTACGCCGGTGAGACGTTTTTCTTCTCCTTGAATGTCTTCAGTACGTATTGACTCGTAACAGTCTATGAAAGCTAGAAAATCTTCCCGGCTAGTGCCCTCGTGCACGTATCGTACAGAAATACTCATATGCTCTTTATGAGACCCATCAGTAGTTTCGTCAAATATCAATGAAAACCACTTTGCTTGGCGAACCCTTTCAAAAATAATATTTTGTATCTCTTCACCACAGCAGTTTATAAGTGAGTTTTGCGTGGTTTTACTGATGTATGTAGCATTGGCAGCTGAGCTTTTAAGTTGTTTCTCGAGTTCTGTATCACCCGCGGTAATTTCTGTATCACCCGCGACAATGTTATCGCATGGATTTGGACACTGTTATCGCTCGCGTCGTAATTGTTCGTGTAAATGAGTTTTCTCATGATTTGTTAAAGCAATAAAATGGAAACTGACACAGTTGGCTACATCACCTACATACAACATTCGTGATGTCAGCCCATCACCGGCTGAGCTAGGTGCCATCCTTGGGGGGGGGCATGGCCCCCTGGGCCCCCCCTGTATCCGCCCCTGGCTCGGTTATTTAATCACGAGCTCCTCCATCATTGTTTGCAGTTCTTAACAGTACACATCAACGGTAATGGTGTATAGCCAGACTGCAAGAAGCTGTTGTAGAAACCACCGGCACAGGATCTCGAATTTTAAAATAATGCAAATGTTCAACTTTACCATGGTTGCACAAACGAAAATATTTGAGCATAAACAAACAACGAAAAGACAAATAAACAGCTGATTCTTTAAAAAGAATAATATGGCCTTGAATTTAAATTTATTTGAATCTGAAATTCCCACTCAGGAGATCCGCTTTTGGCCAATCCAGTTTCTGATATCTTACCCACAAATTTTACAATTGCCTACCAGCAAACATTAAAGATATTAAAATTTCATATAAATTTAAAAATAGTGGGGGTGCCTACCTCTTACATTGTACAAATGCAGATATTGAACACCTTATTAAATAATTGAATCTTTATAATAAAAACATAATAGTATATGTAGTAATATAAATAGATGATTTTCTAAACGTAATTATAGTTTAATTTTAATTTTAAAATTTGTGAATTTATTTTGTATATTATTAATACATAATAATACTTATTAATACATATAAAAATATATATTTATTTTTATCATGTTTTAAAATAAAATAATATTGACAATTTTCATGACATTTTCTTACGAATTTTTATTAGGTAATTAAGATATTTCTGTTACATTAAGTATGATTTTGTTTATTTATATAAATATAATATTATAGATTTCTTAGGAAAATTAAAATAAATTGTCTACCTTGGAACAGGCGGCTGTCTAGTTAGGTTAAGACTTTTGTATATTGAATGTACTCATAATTTGTTCAATCCAAGTTCAAAGTGGCCAGTGTGGAAAAACAGCAATGATACTTATAGTTAAGGACCCAATATTAATTTATGATAGGACAGTTGTGGGCATTTTCTTTTGGCAGCAGAGAGCGTTAAAAAATCTAGCTTTGGAGTCCCTTTTTCTAAATGGCAGTAACTTCGAAACAAGCAATGTTCCGTGTTCGCATGAAATCATCACAGATTTCGAGTTCCCTACCAAACCAAAACGCATTAGGTACGCAATTCTTATAGTTGGAGACTTATGATGCATCATTATCTCCGTGTTGTTAGCAGTGTCAAGTACTAGGTCTCATATAGCTCACCATCACACCACGGATAAAACGAAAGAGACAACACGTGAGAGAAATGGCGCGGGTGCGAGGGAGACGCACGATTTCCGCTTTTCCAACTAACGGAAATTATATCCGAGTCATTCGAAGTCCGATGGCGCCCGCTTTATCGCATTTTCATTTAAATTTCTCTTGCGGGCCATTTCATAAATCGATCGAGTTAGTCTGTTAACGAATCCTAACGGAATAGAGAATTACAAAAAAACAATTGTTTGCCGGACAAGAAATGGACATCGCATCACAGTATACCAGAAAGTAGCTTCTCTTAGAACAAAATTGTAACGAAGGCGAGCTATGCCCCGAGTCGTAAGGACTGTATATTACCGCCAAATGTCCGCTACTCGGTCGATGCGGATATCCAAAATGTTACAAAAAGTCGCGAACCTTCACCTGCTCGTAACGCTAATCAAAGGCGTTCGTCGAGAGGTACCCCTGTGCCCACTTTCCTCGAACCCTATCGCCGCGATGCCATGTCGCTGGAGAGTGCGTCTACTGTTCTCTCGGTATACTGTGTCAATATTACCTACGGGACCATAAAAACTCCTGGGGAGTGATTTTAGAATCGATAGTGAAAATGTCGTATACGAGTTTACGTCACGATTATGCCATACTATATCGCTTTATTTTGATATTTCAACATGAAGTCGGAAGTGACAGAGATATGACGTCATCTCGTATGCGACATAACGCCTCTGCACCGCATGCCTCAGCTCAACGATCATACTCCGGTTGTCATATAGATCGTAACCACTGCACATCCGCTAAAGGAAATATGTGAGAGAATATTATGGGATTAATGTCTAATTAGAAATGTATAAAACCTATAGTGCTTTCCTGTCAGAAATGTAAAATTTATTTTGTGTATACTAAAATTATAGTATATACAATCTAATTGATGAAACTTGCCCTCTAACCAGAACTTACTAAACAATATCAGTAATACATCAGTATATAATTTTCCTCACCGTCTTCGCCGTACCATCTTTTAGACGTCTTCGAGTAATTTATTTACTTCCATGGCCTACGGTTTCGTTCGGTCTCCAGCAATTTTTTAAATACCTATTCATACGGGACCGACTTTTTTTGTATTTGTTTAGCGTGCATGCTACAAGGTTTTGGATTAGTCTTCCGGTTAAAATAAGGGGCTCGCCTTCTGTAGAATACTTTAAACCTCGGTTTAAACTATACTACCCCTATCAAAACTATGTAATCAATACTTTTTCTCGTTTCTTTCGTCTCTTCTTTACAAACTTCCTCATCCTGAGTATAAATTTATATATATGTTTCTTTTAGGTATTTGGTATCTTTGTATATAGGCATGTAACATCACTCTGTTATGCGCTTATCGATATTTTACCAAAGCTTTTGTTAGCTTTTAAAACTCTTAAAACTCTGATAAATTGAATTAAACTCTGATAAATTGATACTTTATTACTCCACTATAATTGCTTGAATGGGAAACGAGTATCTTAGTGTCCTTTAAATTTATTTTTGGTCATTTCTCAATATATTTGGTAGTTCACGAGTTTAACAATTAAAATTTTAAAGTGATTGGTATCGAAACAAAAATCATTGTTATTCTAGCCGTTGAAAATAATTATTTCGAAAAGGAAAATCAAAAGAAATTTTAACCGATTACAAATAAATGATATCGCATAGTATAGCCAATATTTAGAAAAGCGAAGTATATGATATCGAAAAGTATATGATACTTTAAGGGTATTTGATTTACCACTTTGCCGTTACCACTGTGGAGATTAGAATCCCTTTTACCGCGACCGTGTGGTCCGTTATAGAGATGACCACGTTCACTGAGGCAGGCGCGACGACGGAAGAGTAAAACGCAGTGTGTTGTTTGGTTGATGATTTAATTCGTACTGCCGGGCGGGTTGACGTCTCGAGCCCACTCAGTTTTTACAGCGATGCTCGTAATTGAAAGTGGTTTGACAAATATATCTGACTCTATGAACACCTCGCGAGAAACTCAAATCGTGTCTGGCGGAGTAGATGGATTGTAACATGTGAGGTCGCCTCCATATTCCAAGGAAGGTCGCTAGGACGGGAGTAAAGGGAACGTTATACGGCCCTGAACCTTGCTGTGGCGTACCAAAAAGCCTTGCAAACCTAATGCTCAAACAAATGTATTTAGAACAATCCGTCAACCACTGGAACAACACGCCAGGGTTGAATCATTCCAAAGCGCTAATTAAGACCTACGACCCTAAAACGGCCCGTTAGGCTTTATCGCTAAATAGGAACAATCTACGCATACTGGTGAGGGCGCTCACGGGGCATTGTGGCCTGAACAAACACATGTTCAACCTCAAGCTCAGAGACACAAAAATGTGCAGGTTCTGCCAAGGGGTAGAGGAAACTCCCCAGCACCTCATGTGCGAGTGTGGCCCGCTGATGCGTAAAAGATACACCCACTTGGGTGGTCACTACCTCCAACCTGAGAAGGTAAAACAATCTGGCGCCAAAAGCCTGCTGCGGTTCTTAAATGACACGAGGCTTAGCGCAGAACTATAGTAGGTGGCGAACACAATAGATCAGCAATGGTCGCAGTGTTACAAGGCTCATAAAGACCTTAGAAAAGACCCACTCAACAAATAACATGTGAGGTAGTCTCTATAATACCGCGGATGAACCAGGTTTTATTTCTGTAATTTTATGTATCAAACACATTTATTTTAAACAACCCAACCGAAGGTGCTCAATAAGCTTCTTGTCCAATTTGGCATATTCTAGCAATGCACGGCTCATAAAATAATCCCAGTGAGACAGTTAATAAAACAGCATGCATGCTATTAAATAAGCGACGCAGGTGCGGTCATAAAACAGAGTTAATGTTGTCGACTCGGCTACGACCCGTCTATAAATGTGACGTCCTGTTTATAAAGTGCACCTTGAAAGGTCGTTTCGGGCGGTGATAAAAAACATAAAAGTCTTAATTGCTGGTTTTAATTCTGCAAAGCGGCTGCGCAGCAAACCCCTTTATTTTTCGATCGCGAGATTATTATTAAAATACAGCTTAATTTTATTATCACGCTAAGAGGACAGGTTTAATTAAGGGAAGAAAGCTCCTGGGAATTCAAAATTAATTGACACGCCCAAGTCTTAAGAAGGTTTTTTATCGTGATGGTTCAGCAAAATGAGTGTTGTTCATAGTAGCGTCGATCGATACAGCGAAGGTTCTTTGCGGGACTTTAGCAATTAAGAATATATATTTTTTTTTTAATTGAAGCGAGCGCAGGTGGTTACGAGCCTTGGTGTTTTACGTAAAAACGGTAGGATCTCCTATTTCTTTATATAGTCGAAGAATTATAAGTCCCTTGTTTCAAGCTCTAAAACTCATGGACTTTTTGCATTGATGAATAAAACATATTAGCTAAAGAATAATTGAAATTGGACGACGCGTTCTTTTGTAATGGCCTCTTAAAACTATTACTGTAACTCAATTAAGTTTTGTCCACTTTCAAAAATTTCCTTGCGTTTCCTTTAATTCGGGAAACTAATACAAAGTCGGATGCCGTGCAGTTACAATGCATTTTTTCTGTCATCCGTTTGTTTGGCAACTCTCTGGCTTAGTTTATGGTCAGCCCCCGAAATCTGCTTAGCTCTTACCAGTGAAGAAAAAAACAGTCAGGCGTTTTTTTTTAAATCGGACAACGCGTTATTGTGATATCAATTATTAAGCAGACAAATAGACCGCCAGACAGATGCTTTTTCCTTTTTCTGGTTTTATAGGTCCTAAAATGTATTTTTTTTTTATTTGAGCAAAACGTGTTTTTGTTTTTTTTTATTGAATGCGCTCCGCACTAGCCTTATCTGCAGATCGGGCGGCCGGTAACGTATCTCAAAACACGCTTTCTTGAGATATCCTACTGTTGCTTAGCAATATAATAAAATTGTAGCTGATTTCTTTAAATAATAGAGAAAATTTTAACAAAAAAAGCGACCTTTTCTTTTATTAATAGCAGCCATGTCATCGTGAAACTTAGGACTGGCTATCGTAATTGAATATACAAAATTTCACATATCCAAAATTTCGCGTCTGTGCTGTTGACCGTTGAGGAGTCCCCTCGTCGGTAGCCAACCCTGGATGCAGCAGTCATGTCATGGTGAGACTTAGAACAGGCTATCATAACTGAATGCGTATACAAATCGAGTCCCCTCGACGAGAGCCAACCCTAGGTGTAGAATCAAGTCATGCTTACCATAAAAAATGCATTGTCATCGGAACTGAACCAACATGTAATTTTCAACTTCATATGATAATATTTGAGGAGTTTCCTCTATTCCTCATATACCCCATTATCAGAACAGGAATTTGATAAAAATGGCACCAATCTGGACGTATATCCTTTCAAATGAAAAAATAAATATATAAATCTGTTCATAAATGACGGAGTTCTGAGGTAACAAACATTAAAAAGAATGCAACCGAATTGATAACCTTCTCGTTTTCTTTTTTGAAGTCGGTTAGAAAAAAGATTTTAAACTATCGTATATTCATTCCTATTTGATACAATTCATTTATCAATTACTTATCAAATTATTTATTTGACAATATATTTATTAACTAATATATAATGTATTTATGTATATTATGAATTATCAGCATAATTCAAGAAATAACATGCTATGAGGAACTTTCTAGAAATAACATGAAATAAGTCACTGGTTTTCCGATCATATTTTCCTTCGTAGGCTTAATCTTGTCCTCCCTTGTATAACGAAATGTAGAAGCTTGTGAAAATCCTCAATA
Source organism: Micropterix aruncella (assembly GCA_944548615.1). NCBI lineage: Eukaryota > Metazoa > Arthropoda > Insecta > Lepidoptera > Micropterigidae > Micropterix > Micropterix aruncella. The sequence goes on from OX155963.1 coordinate 4,264,134, forward strand.
ATGACATTGTAACCGGCGAAAACTAACACACATCAGTACTAAAACATCGTAACGAATCAACCGTGAACGTTTCCTGAGGGAATAACGGAAAAGACGAGGAAAAATCCTCGGTATTCATTCATCATTTGGAACCCTTTATAAGACTGTAGGTATACGTGTTCAGCCGGTTGTCGTTTAGTACGTAAGAACTTACAGAACCAATATACGTTCATCAGAATTGAATTGACATCGAGAACACTTTGACTTCCATCTCGAATAACGATATTCCAACACGAATAACGACAAAACATATAACAATGACATATTACGCTAGATTTTTGGTTTTCATACTGAATTTGGGACTCGTGTCCATAGCTTGTTATTATTTGAAAAAGAGATAATAGGTATCTGTTAACGTCAATGTTAATTTATTTTATTTATTTATTTAAATTCTCAGTTCAACCTGTACATCCTTAGGCTAAGAAACCAGAACGGTATAAAAGACACTTTAAACTGAGTCTGTAACTTGATGGTCTCAAAAATAATGGCAATCTCATAGAATTCTATCTGCAACTATTCTAAATTTCTGTGAATGGGTAATTAATTATTGTTAACTATACTTCGATATTAGCTGCTGTTTGTTTTCGTGCTATGTAAATGCCGATGCTAATGCCAACTTTTCTTATGCTGCTTATACTCCATCATTTCCTAAATACCTATAAATCCCTATTGTACTTATAAATACTTATAAATAATGATGACGAGGCAGAGTAGTGATTTAGAGCGGGGTGTAAAATGAACAATCGTATTTTTCCCGCACAAAACTAACAACATTAAACAATCTGAAATAGTTTAAAAACGTTGCCCCTGGTCCTAGAATATGCCGGCTTATGTTCGATCTGTAGTTTGATGCTGGAAAACTGATAATCATTCCATTCATCTTCAGCTCTATTGCATTGCCCTGTATCAATCTCATCAGCTAATACCGATTTTATATCACAAAAAAACCCAATCGGGCATTTAGAAGTTTAAAAAACCGAGACTGATCGGAATATACTTTACACCTTTATCCATCTGAAGTTATATAATTAATTTCACCTCAGCAACTGTGCCGATCATATACAAGTACATGGTACCGACCCTTAGCACTATATAATAAGAACCTAATAGTCCCACAAAAAAAACCGGTTGTGTCACCCCAAGGCTATTGGTTCAAGTAGCCAAAGGCTGGTTTCATCTAATTATTAGTTTCATAAATAAAATCGATGACTGCCCTCTCTCGGCCGTCGTACGAACCCCGTTGGGTTCACGCGCAACCGCCTCTGGCGGCGCGGTTCGTTTATCAAAAGGGCGGGTATGCGCCAATTGCCAACAGATGGCGTTAATAATTGATTAAAATATATGGAGTTAAATAAATATTTCATTAAAATATATTTTATATATTTGAATATATTTTATATATAAATATATAAAATATATTTATATATTATTAATATAGCTTGTATATAAAATATTACAACAAATTTCACATTGTGGTTTCGGCCCAACATGGCATCTGTGTACCAAATGTCAAGTCTCTAAGTTCAATATTTTGAGATTGAAATAACTAAGACGCCCCCTGGTGGATCGATTTCAACCACAACCTTGCCAACTCTTGCCATTACCAAATGATGCCTGCATCTTAAGTTTCAGCTCAATCGGATGAAGCGTTTGGGCGCTATCGTGGGATACACAGCCAGACACATAGAAGACTTCAATCTGGAAATGATTTTTATTTGTCATTGGAAATGTATTTGTTATTGGAAAAAAAATCGCATTCACAATACTTTTCCTCCTCGTTCGTTGGTGAGCCGGGTAAGTGAAATATTCAGTAGAATACGAATATTTCGTCGAAGCAAAGTAAATTTAATGTTTTGGCCATATTTTAATGCTTTGACCCAAATAAAAAATCGAAAATAAATGGTTTTTTTGCGGGCCCATGTATCCGATTCATTAGCTTTGCCCCACATTTCGGCAGCATCCGTCTAATTTTCTCCATTTTGTTTCAGCTCATTTTATCACCGCCTTTTATCAGCATATTTTATCACTTGTTATGTGGCGGTAAAAATAATGTATCATTTTATATGATGGCTGAATTTATTTAGCAACTGATTCCAAATGTTTCTGCAGAATAAGTCGAGGACCCAAAGCGATCGTATTTTTTAAACAGACAGACAGAAACAAAGACACACTTCAATCTGGAAATGGTCTTAATCGTCTCGTGGGCTCATATCGGATATTTCCGTCTTTATCTCGAATGAAAATAATTGCCCGTTCACAAAACTTTCCCTCCTTGTCGGTTGGTGGGCCGGGAAAGTAAGTTGTATTCAAGATTATTACTGTTCGTACCTTAATTATAATATATTAGAAAGGGTATATAGTTTAGCCATATTTGTACGTATACGCATCGTATTTCAGTTTCTACGGTTCGCAATATACTGTCTTGTTACTGTGTATAACATCTAGGCTTTAATAAAGGTAACCACTAATTGGAGGTACATAGAACTTGAGAGATATTGCGTTCTTGATACTGCGTTGGCACTTGATACTGCGTTTGTAGCAAAGAGATACAAGGGTGGAGGGGGTAAGTGAGGGGGGCGGGCGTAAGTGTAATTAATAGATCATTGGTTCGTAGCATAGCCTTCTTAGCAACCTGTTATATTATCATTATCCGCAGGAATCAAGCCACAGAACTGTTGCTTGCATATTATTATATCTCTACCTATTCAAAAACATGTATGGAAATTTATTCACTTATTTATTTATTTATCAGTTAGGTGCATACACATTCAAATGCAAGAGCACAGAAGAAATATAGTTTACAACTCAGAAATTTCCATTATATGTTTCTAAATGTAAGTAGGCGTACATCTGTCTGAACCCAGGCCAAATTGAGCATAAATTAAATGTCGAAGTTTGTTTCCCTAATGTGCCTAGTAAAGTGAAACCGAGCCTGCCTTGCTAGGCACTCCTGTGATGAGGCGAGCTCACGTCCTGAGTTTTTTTGGAGTGCCACGGTTGTGTCAGAAAAACAACATATATATATATATATATATATATATATATATATATATATATATATATATATATATATATATATATATATATATATATATATATATATATATATATATATATATATATATATATGTTACAGTTAAAACCCGTTTTTAGATAGAACGCGTTTTCCCTAGTTAGAACTAGTTTTTACTTAATGCTTTTGTTAAAACTAGAAATACCTAGTCAAAACTAGAATTTACCACTGATATTTTTGATTTTCAGATAAAACTAGTTGTCACTCCGAGCCTTAGTTAAAACCAGCACTACAGAAACTAATTTGGGATTGAAAACAAGATATACTTTAAAAATATTTATTAAAAAGATCTAGGACACAAAATAATAATCTTACACTAAAGGAACATTTTAGGGAACATCGACATAAAGAAGTTGCCAAGGTAACAATATTAATTAAAAGTAAATAAAATAATCAAACAAGTTGTTAAGGAACATTTGTTACCATACAATAAAAAATAATCAAAACCTTAAAATTAGAAAAGGATGAGGATCTACTTGTTATTGCAAGACAAACTATCGTGGCATTTTGAGTTACAAAGGTAACCATTTTTCTTGCAGAGACACCTTTTTGACATACATCCTTTCTTGCATACGCAGCGCATAAATCCTTGGCCTGTTCCTATGGCTGCTTCCTTAGCAACAGTTCTCAAAGGTAAATTGGTATTCGGAACATCTTCTTCATGCAAAAATTTTTCTTTGCACTTATCAAATTCTGACCTGAAAAGCACATTTAAATAGTTGGCATTTACCTAATAGCGATATAGTTATATGATAAAACAATTAAGCAACCCATAGGTACATACCTGCAATATAATTTCTCGAGTATTCCATATTTCGTTCCAATCTTGTGAAAACCCTGATCATCCTTTTGAAGAACCACTCCGACTATATTACGTAGATCTGCTTTTGCTCTGTCGACATCAGGGATTTGTATAATGACATTATCACCAATTTCTACTGGAACGTGAATTGCATCTGAAGCCAATGTCATTCTCTTGGCCTGTTTTTTTAAGTTTCGATGTGCTGTTTCTCTGGATGCCATTATTTGTCGATTCACATTTGTTACAACTTCGAGGTCTTTGTCATTTGGTGGTATTATAAGAGGCTCTACGGTCGTAGATGCTTCAGCTTCAATGTCATATTCACTGGCTTCTGGTGCGATTGGCGATTCTCCACTTGTTTTGGATGAACTTTCTGCGTCTTTTTGTTTGGCTCCGGTTATAATCTGACGATGTCCACTGCAACTAGCCACAGGCTCAGCTTTTGCATTATCTGTACTATCCGTCATATTTATTTTATTTAACGCATTTTCGAGATCATCTTCCTCTCGTATATCCTCAATAGCATCTCGTGGTAAAGTCGAAGTCATAAGACCTACTCGTGGTTCTATACCAAACATTGCTTTGTATGGTGATTGTTTAATACCGGAATGAAGCGCCCGATTTTTCATAAACTGTACAAACCGAATACCATTTGACCAATTTGTGGTATCGTTATCTTGCATCCATGAAGCTAACATTTTCTCTATGTCTTGGTTAGCTCTTTCAACAGATCCTTGGCTTTGACTGTGTCTTGGCTTTCCATGGACCAGTTTACACTCCGGCCAAAATGAAACGAGCTCATTTATGACAGAATTTACAAATTCTCTGCCGTTATCCGAGTGTAAGATGCAAGGAGCACCAAATGTCAAAAATATATCAGTCAACTGATACGCCACCTCTACGGCTCTCTTACTTTTCAGTGCACGCAACAAAACAAATTTTGTCAAATGGTCCTGATACACCATTATAAACTTAAATCCCCGATCTTCTTGAGTTTGCATGTCGATAAGATCGACTTGGCAACGGCTGTTCATTTCAGAATGTAGTATGGGTTTTGAAACAAGTCCTTTTTTCTTCATACTCTTTTTACGCTGACAAGTTTCGCACATAGAGAGAAAAATATTTATCATTTCTAAAGTTATGTTCGCATATTTTCGTGAAGTTTCATTTTTAAGTCTATCCCGACCACCATGACCAACGGCCACATGAGCTGCTTCAATTATATCAAAAATTTCATCTACATACAAGTAGTATTTCATGGGCTCTTGTCTAGTCACTAATTTTCGTATTCCACAAATATTGATTACCTTAAATCGCTTCAGTCTCCTGTACTGTTTCTGAGATTTCTGAACAGCTAATTGTGCTTCTTGAATTTCGTCCACTAAATTGTCGTAGGTTCCTTTTGTCATAATACAGAAGTGGTCCTCTTTTTTTTCGTGATCGCGAATCGCTAATAACTGGTTTAAAAACTCCTCTTTCCATCGCGTTCCTTCATTTAAGTTTGCCATGACAATTGCGCTCGAATCAATCTATACGTGCTTATCAGAATGAAAACAAAGCGGTACTGAATCGAGCGAGCGCACAGCGCGCGAACGGCGCGGGCGTTTGGAAAGAGATTCCCCCGGAATTCCCCCGGTTTGGAAAAACGCGTTTTGTCTAGTAAAAACTAGTTTTACCTGATATTCAATTTTGAGCATTAGTTAATTCTAGTTTTAACAAAGGCATTAAGTAAAAACTAGTTCTAACTAGGGAAAACGCGTTCTATCTAAAAACGGGTTTTAACTGTAACATATATATATATATATATATATATATATATATATATATATATATATATATATATATATATATATATATATATATATATATATATATATATATATATATATATATATATATATATATATATAGTTATATTTGATAAGGTTTGTAAAGAAATCCGTTTATAGGATGATGTTTTTATTTAAAATAAAATTAGTAAAAGCTACTTAAAAAGTAGCGAAGGAAATCCCAGCTTGTATTGGGAAATGCTTATGTTTGAATGAGATATACTTGCGGATGTGCACGACTTTCGACGGTGCAATGTAAGTTTAAAGGTCCTTTTGCAGTCGACTAACGATCACTATTCACCCATATATCTCATAAATAGGGCTTATCC